>JAPYZC010002696.1:0-16109 GCA_030522665.1 Ichneumoninae sp. A BG-2022a | reverse complement strand
TTTTTCAGACTTTTACACCATCAAGAAGTACTTGCAATTTTCTCTTATTGTTGTCGAACTTATGCGAAGTCAGCGCGCAGCGAGACTCCCTCCTTAAGTGTCGAGACAAGCGGAAGTAAAACTAATGTGATTTATGGTGTACAGTTTTAGATCATAAATCATTGTTTTCATTATGCAAAACTTTAGATCATAAATCATTTTTCTAATTATCATACATTATTTTTTTATTATCGTGAATCATATTTATATCGTCGTAAACTGTTTGTTTATTATCATGAATCATTTTTTTAGTACCATAAATTATTCTTTTTTACCATTAAAAAAATTTGATTTTTATCATAATTTGTGAACTACAAACAAATTCAATTTAAAAGAAATTGAATTGAGTAACCAATTTTGAATTTAATTAAAAAATTTGAATTTAGCAACAATTACTATTCACCCCGTACGGTAAAAAAATCTGAGAAATTGTAATAAAAAAGAATAATAATCTCACAGCTAATGTCACACTAATGGATCCGGAATGGCTTTCCCGAAGCTAATTTGGTTCTCACGTTGACGCATTTCAGTCATAAATATTTGTCCTGCGTATTGAAACGCGTGGTTCACTGTCTCGTTAATTGGAATTTACCGGAGTCGTCGGAATTAACGTGTGCTCACGAAATTGGTTGTAATTAATGAACAATATTGAATTACTAACGAGCGTACTGGATCGTTAATGTACGTCCATCATATTTCGTCGATCCAACGTTTCGCTCGTCGTGTTATTCGTCGCTTTATTGTGTTCGGCTTGAACGTGAAATCTGTTCCTCCCGTTGGTCGTTGACACCGATTAGAGGCTGCGATACAAACGCTTTGTCTATCCGGATCGCCGTCTTTCGAGAGCCACGGATAAGAAAAAAAAAACTCTCGCGTCTCGCACCCAGAAAAACAATTTATTTGAGGTCGCCCGTAAATAATTATTTAATTTCATTAAATAATTATTTATTTAAATTCAATAGATATTTTATTGTGTACTCGTAAAGGAAAACTCGAAAATTTTCGTTTTCAAACGCGCCGAGAGAATCTTTAATGTTAAAAAATAAAATAAATATTTTTTTAATAATAAAAACTTTTTAAAAAAATTGAATATCGGTAATACACTCGCCGATTTCCGCTTACGATTAATTCCAGGCCTGCTCCCTAACGGCGACTACATGCACATCCAACCCGACGATGTTGGAAACCTTGACGACAGTTAATAATGGACATTATTCCCTAGGTAGAACGTGAGTCCCATTCCTATCCCTTTCCCATTCTGTTACTAATTTTGGTATTAACAAAAACATACCGCGCTGCCTCGTCATGACCAATGGGCAGTAACAATTTTTCATTTCTCAGCAGAGATGAGGATAATGTGGACCATTTAATTTTTATCATTGGTACCGATTGCTCTAGTTTTATTTTTATTGACGATTGGTTTAATTTTATTTTCTTTGAAAATCAACACAGAATTTTTCCTGAGAACACCAAATTTTCGCTGAGAGATCAAACAGAAGAATTTTTTGTACTATAACACACAGAAAAATAATTTATTTGACGGCACCCCGCAAATAAATGTTTGTTTGATTTAAATATTTATTTGGTTCAATCGATAAAGGGGGATAAAGGGTGGGGGGGTATTGGGAACAACTTTTGTCATATAGTTAGTGAAGCTATTTTCGGTTATTTTACCGTTGTTAATACGATATCACTTCCAGAACCTCGGCGACAAAGACAAATTTGTCTCATCATCATAATTTAATTAATTATTTAAATTATCATAATAACAATCATCGATTATAATGTTTATAATTCTATTTCCAATCAAAAAAAAAATAAAAATAATTTTTATCTCGTTTCCTGACCCGTTCACAAAAAATCTATTATAAACAATTTTCTGTTTCAGATCAGAGACAAAAGAGTAAAGGGGGAGGTAGCAGTTGCTGCTCCGCATCCTGCTGCATACTCTAAACATTGGCTGCCTTGGGGGTTTTTGAGGCCATTCTATGTGAGCCAAATGGACATCCAAGCTGAGCCATGGTTTCTAAGGTTTTATGCTGATGTATAATCGTTAGTGGCTGAGCTTGTGAGCAGTGTAGCCACAGATCGATCGATTGCGTTTAGTGCCCGAGACCTGCGGTGGAAGAGAAACGAAAAATAAATCACCAATTACGAAGAGGAACCTCAGAGGGACGACGCCACGGGATAAAAAAAAATAAAAAAAAAAGAAAAAAGAAAAAGAAAACAAAAAAAAAAAAAAAAAAAAAAAAAAAAAAAAAAAAAAAAAAATTATTGACATCGTGGCGACAAAAAGCGAAACTGCATCGACGTCCCCGATCACGAATCCAGCAACGACGACGTCAACAACAATTCGCTCTTCGGCGAGACAGCCTGTACAGAATCGTCGAATATCTGGAATGAACGTGTAATCCAGGGCGCAGCTTGCGTAGGGCCAAAGCTTCTCGGATAAAGTTAAAAAAAAAATAAACACAGAAAAATGAAACAAACGAGACGAAAAAAAAGCAAGTCACAGTGTCGCAAGGCGAAATCCCGCGAGGTGTCGCGCGTGTTCATACTCTACCGTGTCGTTCGAAATTGTGAATTATTGAGAGCCCTCCGTCGGGCTCCGCGGCCGGAGGGGGACGAAATAATGAATCGAGAGGAAACATAAAATGAAAAGTAAATTCTGATACCAAATTAGAGAGTAAACGTCCCTTTCCACCGGGCAGAAATGCTCGTTGAATCGTCGCTACAGTGCTTAAAGCCTCAACCACTATCCAACTACCGCAGCGTTATTATAATTATGTAGATGGAATATGTGTGTTAAGAATGTGTGTTTCGCCGAGTGAATGAACGCGTTCCAGGGGGGAGGCACGAGAGGAGAATAAATTTATGTTGTGATATGGCAGGTAGTGAATATATTATATACATACTATTATTAAAATTATATTATATATAAATATATATAATGGTATGAGAAACCGTTGGACAGGCAGTTGATAAACTCTCATACTATAGACTTTATTATCATGAATTAAAGAAGAAGAAAAAAGAAGGAAAAAAACCACAATTGAAGAGAAAAGATCGAGATAGAAAGAGAGAGGAAAAAAAAGAGAGGAACTAATAAAGTAATATTATGACGCCACTTCGAGAGTTTAGTATCCAGGATTAATGAGAATTAAACGGATGAAAACAAAAGGAAAAAAAAAAGAATGGACATTGGATCTCTTATGGTAGTTATGATTAAATAAAACAAATAATAAACAAAGTCGAATATATATATATATTCCCTGTTAGATCCTATCTCATTCCTTGTCCCTCCCCACCCCGTCCAATTTTTTCGTCGATTGGGCCTATGGATAATTTTACTCGTAGAAACTAACTTTTTCACCCAGTGGCTACGGGTAAAACGACAACAAAAAAGAAATGAAAAAGAAAAGAAAAAACCCATTTCATAGAACGATTATTATAGTTAGGTAAAAAAAAAGTTACAACAACATTAACAGCAACACACACCGGGCCGTTATTATACGTTTCTTAGCCTATTCTATACATACTCTTACTATACCACTAACTGTACTGTACTATATCTCTTACCAATGCATAACAATGTGTATATATATATATTGTCCTTGTGTAGTGAATTTTAAACAAACAAACAAAAAAAATTGACAATTGTAATGTTATATTTATTTTATTTCTTACGAGAGAAAAAAGAAACAAATGTAAAACGAAAATTATCGTTCTCAACCATACCTGTTTTTTTTGTGTGAATATTCGTACGTGCCCGCCTCATAAACCTATCGGTACATGTAATCGTTCGATCTTTTTTTTTTTTGTCAGAGGATAACTCGCGGTCTTCAAAACATATCAGCACCTGTTATACATTCAATGAATTATATGTATAAACATATATATATATATATATATTATTCTGCGTAACGGAGACTACGATTGTTTTTTTTACTTTCGAGTCATCGAGAGTTCTAGCACACGCGATATCCTCATTGTTACGTAGTATTGTTTCCATTATTCGAGAAGACCGTTCTGCAAAGCCGTAGCTCTTCGACCGAGTCAGTTTTGACGCCGAGGAAAAAAAAATATTAAACAAAACCGATTGATTTTTTGTGGATAAAAGATCGGCGAACGTCCCGAAAGAAATAGACTCTGCGCACGGATGTTGAAATTTTTTTTACTATCGCCTATGTGGGTTTATGACGGCCGGCTTGCACAGTGTTCATTGATACGTCGTACGATTTTTCAAAAGTTTTGCCCGTGTTACATAATTGTTTTGCTACACTACAGAAAAAAAAATAAACCGGCTGCGTCCATCTCGTCGATCGATGCGAATTTTGTAAGCTGCTGAAAATTGTGTCAATGGAACACGACGTTTTCGTTCGACAGAAAATTGTACATTGAAAATTTGCCAAGTTGCGAGAGAGTGCGAGTCGGTAGCGGCGAAAAGAAAATTACAAGGATCGCGACTAAGTTATTCGAGAGTGAAAAAAATGTATTAATTAAGATCGATCGTAGTTCTGTTGGTGTTGTTTTAATTCGAGAAACTTGAGTTTTTTTTCGCCGTTTCCGAATACCGAGACTCGCCGCCGCAGAGAAAACCGATTTATCGTTAATTGTTCGACTCGATTTTCAGCAGCGTCCGCATCGATAGCTCGTGACATAGGCAAAAAATAATACGAAATTGCTTGTATAAACAGACCTAAGCATTTAATCGTGTACGAGTGTAACAAGGAAGTCAACTTTGTCTGAGAATGGAATTGTTTATCTCACAAATCAGCCCCTCTGTGCAGTTTCACTCCGGTTCGTGCGCGGCGATGGTCAATTTTTATTTCTAATTTTTTAAAATTCTGATCGATTATTAATGAATGACGATCGCAACAGTTCAATCGATTCTCGCTCACGATTAGCCATCGATTTCGACAATTTGCAATGTGATAATCCTGCAATTCATTTTTCAATTAAAAAAAAATATATATATGCTCCGTTCGAGAAAAAGGCCATCGTCGCGCGAAGGTCGCACATCCAATCGAATTTATCGCACGTTTTATTTTGACGTTAAGAAATTTGATGTTATCGATAGAAGAAATAAAAATAAAATAAAATAAAATAAAAAATAAAAAATAAAATGATAAATGGTCGTGCAAGAAATTGTTGCGCTCGAATAATTCACTAGTGCGATGATCTCTAAGTGACTGTAGCTGCGAAGTAGCCAAGAGTAGTCTCGCTGTACGGAAACTATTTTAAATGATAAAATAAAAGATTTTTTCATTAATTTCTTTATTTTTCATTTTTTTTTAAATTAATTTCGTTTCCACGACGATAAATCAAGTAATTTCTCAATGATGATCCGAGACACGAGTATAGTTGTCGCTTTGACGGTCCGATAATAAAGTTACCGAAATCTCCGACTAGATACGGAGATAATATTTTTCTCAATCGATCGATAAATCTTAAGCGAAAAAAAAAATAAAAATAAAAAGTAACAAATAAATGAGTAACTTTTCCAAGTCGAATAACGCGCTGTGGCGATATATCCTTAAAATTTCCTCGGAGTCTAAACGATCCGGCGTGCGAGCTGGATCGCTCAGACGACGCGGATTAAAGTGATTTTCGTAAATAAAAGAGAGAAGAAAAGAAAAAAAAATACACGCGATATGTTGTTGAATAAATCTACAACGAATTCATTTTTAGATGGTGTCCCGAGGCACGTTAAAGAATACGCAAATTTTCGCCTCGTAATATTACAATCGAGCAGAGGCAAGAAATCGTCGTCGATCCTATTGTAAACATTGGCTCTCGCTCTCTATCTGTCTCTCAGCCTCACACACGCTGTTCGAATCAGAACTTTTGCAACTATAGATTATCGCAACCAACGTTAAAAAAAAAAGATCCGCCAATAAATCGATATCGACGTAGATGTTACGAATTTATCATAAATATTCTTGTAAAATTTATTTTTAATATTTCATTCGCGAATTAGATATGATTTTATAAGCGACTATCGACGCGACGTCGATGAGCCGATGGCAATTGTAATTAAATGAAGTTTGCGACTGACCGTCCCGTAGGATATGGCGTGAATTGGATATTAAAAGAGTAATTCGATTCGTTGGTACAGTTTGCGAATACGAGCGAATACTTGGGATTTTTTCAAAGATGAAGCGATGAAAAATTTGTTTAGAAAAAAAAAAAGTAATAATAATGATTTTTAAAAATATTGGTCCGTGCAAATGATTGACGAGAAATTTTTATCGTATCAAACTAGCAATGAGACATTCCAAGTATTCGCACGGAATATATCACCTGGACAGTTCAATATTAAAAAAAAAAAACCCTCATTTTGAAATTAGTATGTATATTCGAAACGAAAACGAGAGCTTCCTACAGCAGCCAAACGCGGATCGTTCCTGAGTTTTTATTTTCGTTAACTTTTTTTTCAATATATATAACAAATAAGCAACAGTCATCTAGAGAATTGTTCGGTGATTAATTCCAATTTGATAACGTTTGCTTATTTCCTCGTGGGCTGATCAGCACATATAATTATTCCATTCCCCTGTCGTGCAATTTCATTTACTATTTATCCTACAACGAGTTTATTTTCTTATCACGTTGAGTCTAAATCTAGGTAACATAATAAACGCGTATGTGTAGCAACATAATAATATATGTATCATGAAATTATACATAACTTAATACTCGAGGCATAACTAAAGAAAAAAGAAAAAAAAAAGAAAAGCGAAAACGGAGAACCGAAAAAACTTGTCCATGGTGAAGAATAATTAACGAAAGGAAAGGGGGCTATATTGCTAATAAATAATAGATCCAATTGAGCGAATATTTCTTTAGGTAATTGTGCATAAGTATTATTGAATTATATTCTAAGTTATATATATATACATAAACATATATATATATATATATTATTTTTACGAGCGATAAACAACTTATTCACAGCCGACATGACCTATCCATTTTTATTTCGAAACAATATATGCGAACATCACAATTGTTTGTTTGTCTGTTTTTTTTATTAATAAACAAAAAAAAAATCTACGCTGTTTAGATAGCCACATATTGTGTTTCATCGCTATTAGATCATAGGCAATATTCATCTGTAAATAGAACAATTAATATTTCAACTGACTAGTAAGTGTTCTAGAACTCTTTCCAAGAGAACAATTAACTGGTAAATTTAAAAAAAGAAAAAAACTATAAACGTATAAGTTTGTTATTATTTTCACATTGTTGCGTGAAATTCGGAATTTGATTCGTTATACTTGGACACAATGAGGATGATTGATGGAATGTGGCGAGGAAAAAAAAAACATGAAAGCATATTTTTTTGCAGGATAGATTTCATACGTACACCGATATTATGGCATTGTATACACGAACCGATAAACCGATTGTAAGATTTCAACCAGCGTTGTCCGACTCGAGTGCGACAGTTTGAATTTTCATAAGGACTAAGAAGATTCGGGTCCGATTTTGTGTCCCCTTATAACGAATACCAATGTCTAATTTTTCGCTGAATTTATTATAAATGGCTTACGTTACACACCTCATTTGTAAATATTAGATCGTATTTTTGTCTTCAATGTAAAATCAACGAGGATTTTAACTGCAACTAATGGCTTAGTTATTAGCATTAAAAAATAAAGTTGAAAACTTAATGGAAGAACCAATGGCTTTGATTCAATTTTTTTTTAATCCTTATTCCTATCCGCCTTCGCCATTATCGGCGCGTAATGGATTGCAAGTCTTATCTATGGTAAGTGACGATACACGACGACGATGGTCAATCACATTGATCTCATCCGACGACAGAGTTCTGCACTTTCCTGATCTACGGCAAGGCTCATTGCTCCAAACTTACACTTACAATTAGACAGATGTTTTATGAATCGGGAAAAATTGGAGAAAATGGTACGGATTTTTGTGAAATTCTGAAAAAATATTTCACCCGCTTAGTAAAATTGATTAACGTTATGTAAAAATATATCTGTAATAAAAGACAAAATAAAATGCAACAACGTAGAAAGAATTGAATTAATAGAATTGAATCATTGAATTATTGAATTGTCATAAGTGAATAATTGAATTGTCATGATTGAATAATTGAATTGTCATAATTGAATAATAGAATTGACATAATTGAATAATTGAATTGACTTGAAGAATTGGTTTAACATAATTGAATAATTAAATCGACACACGAAGAAAAATCGTTTACAACGACGTCGTTCCCGCAGCAAAACGATCAATAAAAGCAGCAGAAAAGTTACTACGAAGAAGCAATTAATTTTGTTATCACGATAAAACTTTCTTTTTACTGCGACGGTTTAGTTTGCTATGAGAACAAAGACGCCTGCTGCAATTTGACGGCTAAGTAATGACTGATAATAGGATTTTGTTGTACCGATACTAATTACCTAAATTTGTTAAGGTAACAAAAATCTTGTACCAACAAATTTCTTCTCTCCGTGCATAATCGATACAGTTAAATATAATATAGACATATAACAGAATAGAGAATAATTGAATTGAAATACTGAATCTTGTTTCTACTCTGTGATAATCTCAAAGATAACCTTCAGAATAGAATATAATTTATTTTCATAGTACAGCGACTTCGCCTTATGCAGATCCTATCCTTATATACGAATAATCCACCATGTCGATAACCTTAAGAATTACAAAGATGTTCTAAATTTATTTATAAAGTCGCTCCAACCACGGTCGTTAGCGACTTATCAGATACGGCAATTTACAGCAGAGTTCGTTGCACTGTTGCATTATAATTTCTGAATACATTTATGCATCTGCATAAATCTATTCAATTCTACTAAAAGTCGTAGAATTCAACTTCCGCGCTCACTCAATCAATGTCTAAACCGGAAAAAACCCTGCCAAAGCGGCGGCATTTTTTTGCATTTCCATCCATTAATTGAACGCGGAACTTAAATTGTTTCTCTGAAGCTTCGGTTCGACAAGCGGTCTACAATTATGTGCTCAACTATAAGGGTAATTTTGCGCGTTCCGCACGGGTTTTCGGGACACGCTCGAACAGCTGTGCGTGGATGATACTCGTGTGTCCTATTCGCAGTCTCAGACGAAGCTTTGAAACGTATCATTCCTGTAAAAAAAAAAAAAAAAATGTACGAACGAACATTAAAGCTCTTCGAGCGTCCGCATTGAATCGAATTAAAGCGGCAAACGCGGAGCGTCGGAGTGTGTCGTGTCGACGGGGTCGAGGAGTGGGGAGGGGGGAGACTTTGGAGAACGGGAGAAATTATAGTCCGCGATCCCGGCCGTTCAGTCGGCTCAGCGCAGCGGAGCATTTCCGAGGTCGTCGGAAAATTCTCCCAGGTCCGTTTACATCCGTCCCTCTCTCCCGAATCTCGAGCGTGCGAGCGAGCGAGCTTGGCGCTCCCGTCGAGTGCGAGCAGTGAGCGTCGGTGTTCGTAAAATGGCGGACGGTGACATTGATTTGTACGCCGATGATCTCGAGCAAGATTTTGCGCAGGTAATTCGAACAATTATTAACCAAAGATAAAAATAAATGAAAAGCTAAAGGTAAAACCGATTGGCGACGTTCGTCGTTTATTCGCCGAGGTTCGTTACGAGGGGTCGGGCGAGGAGCTTCCGATTGATGCGAAACGTTGCTACGCGAATCGAAACTTTTCGGCGTCATGGTGGTGTGCGGAGTCGATAACGATCGGTCGTGCGCGGGCGGCGAGGCGAGAGCTCGTTCGTTCCTCCGTTAACAGCCGGTTTGCGCGCCGTCCGCCTCGGCGAGAGAAAACTAACAAAAGGCGCGAAACCTCGTTGGATCGTCGGGCCTCGTTTTTTCGGCCGAAGACGAACCGCGACACGACGCTTCGGCGTCGACGACTCCGCTCCTCGGTGTCAATCGGAGTTCGTTTACGATGCGCGCTCGTAGAATCAAAATGGTGCTGGCGTTTGGAATTCATTTCTAGTTGCACCGAGCTCGCTCCGCGGAAAAAGTAATCGTACGTTAAAATCGCAAAGCTCGAACTTATGGTAATTAACATGTACTCGTGGAGATTGGTAATTAGGATTTTAGGGACTTGGTTCGTCGCCGCTTTCGCACCGAGGTTTCTCGGGAACGAGCCCTCCACTTAGATTCCATGACGTTAGAGTTAAGATTGTTCCGATTATTCGCTGGGTCTGAATTTATTGCGAGCTCCGTCGTGCCCCGTTTAGGACGAATTCGCCGGCGACGGCGTCGATCTCTACGACGACGTGATCGCCGCCCCGTCCGGAGGGAACGACAGCGGCTCCAGAGGCAACTCCGGAGGCGGAGATGCAGACTCCACGTCCCCCAACGAGGAGACCAACGGCAATGCGCCTTATCACCAGCTGGGCAACAACATTCAACCCAATCAGATCGGCAGGCGCCATCAGCTCTACATCGGCAATCTTACTTGGGTAGGATTTTAAAAAAATAATAATAATAAAATTAATAATACATGGTTTTTATTTTTTATTCAATACAATGTTGAGTATGGGAAAAAAATATTTAAACCTTCACGTACGTGAGCGTCGCGGAGCGAGGACGTCGAGTGTGGACGATTCGCTGGGATCGTCGGTTGGAGAGACGAAGCTGAAGATAACGGCACGAGACCAGATTTGGTGGAGTCGTAACGGGTGATTTTTGCATCGCGTGAACTTTGAGCGGGACGTTCACTCAGAAAATAAAAATCGATGAGCCTTTTTTTGTCCTAGCAAAATTGCATGTCGAGAGAGACTTGAGAAAGATTTGATATCGTGTGGATTTCTAAAGGGTCGTTCGGCGAGTAGTTGCATTGCTTGGGACATAAATACTGCTATAGCTTTAAAAATGTACAAAAAAATACAGTAGAAACTTGATTATCGGAACCAGTTGGGACCGGAGCTTGTTTGGAGTAACGAAGATTTGGAAAACAGAACTGTGAAACTGGACTAAGCGATAGAGCGCGATACATTTATTTACTTATTAATAGTAAAAAACTTATTTATAGTATTTATTTATAGTAAAAAAAAAAAAAAAAAATGCATGAAAAACTTTTCGTTTTTAGAAAGTGGGTGCAGAAAGGCGTTTGTGCACACTAGTGTGAGAAAAAATACCATATTGAGTTGTGCATGCGCATTATTTTTCTTGCACAAGATACTCAGAAGTGCCTTTCTGCGCTGAATTCACAAGAATGGAACATGGGATTTAACTGTGTATTTGTTAGGAAAAAAATATTTTCCTCATCAATGTTTAGTGCGCCCTTGTTATTCTGAAATTTATATTTCAAATAGAATACCTACAGTCACGGATTCTCCACCCTGCGTAAACACGTTGCGTGCGAGGCTATCGTACGTGAGGGGTTAAAGATGTTTTTTTTTTCAAATTAAACATTTATTGAATTAATAAAATATACATATGTTGTTACTATTAAATGCATTTACTGTGATTGAATTTTGAGGATTTTTGTTTTTATCGCAGTGGACTAGCGACCAAGACATCAACGATGCAGTGCAGAGTATCGGAGTGTCCGATTTCGTGGAAGTGAAGTTCTTTGAGAATCGTGCCAACGGACAGTCCAAGGGATTCTGCGTTGTTTCTCTAGGCTCGGAGCAGAGCATGAGGATGTGCATGGAGAGACTGCCCAAGAAGGAACTTCACGGGCAAAATCCTGTTGTCACTTTTCCTACTAAACAGGCATTGAATCAGGTATGCTTCTTTGCATCCGGATTGCTAAGAAAAGCCGCGTAACTAAATCACTTCTGGACGAGAAATGATCACATGATGATGGGTCGATTATACAGTCTTTTTTTCATTCATCATCATGTCGAAATGATGCAAAAACAGTAGATATGGAAAAAATTTACCATTCGTGGTTCAGCGCGATATACGATAAGTACACAAATTTTACCTCCTCGGCAAAAAAATTGTAATTGTAAACTTGCAAAAAACGAAACGAAGGACTTTAATGTTACCAGGACGAATTTTTACGAAAAATCTGAAATAATGCTAGCATATAAAAGGTGCTGAAAAGATTGTTTGTGCATAATAATTTCAGAATGTCCATAACAAATAACTGAAAAAAAAATTGTGCAACAAATTACCCGGCAACCAAATTTTTTTTTATTACAAAAATGATTTGTTAATTTTTCTGAATACGTATGAATTTTTTCAGAATTTTATCTAATACTTGAAAATTACAATTTCAAACAAATTTTAACATAAAGGAAACGAATAACATTTTGGGATCATTATTATGGACGAACAATCTTATCACCATCTTCCATATGCTTGATTTTCTTCAGATTTTTATCCCATCGAAAAGTGATTGTAATTCTCTTTTATTCTTCTCAAATGAGGCCGCAAAAATTACCGCAATCCTTGCCCCAATTTCTGTCGCTATATATTGTAATTATATTTTTTTCTGTCCCCACAGTTCGAGTCGCAGTGCAAGACGCGTCCAGCCCCGGCGCCGCAGCAGTCGCAGAATCAGCGTCCTCACAACCCGCATCAGCATCAGCCGCCGTCGTCTCACGATCGTGGTCTTCACATCAATGTTAATCAGCATATGCAACATTCACAACAAAATCACGGTCCTAGAATGATGATGGGTCCTCCTCAGGGTCCGAGGCCGCAGAGAATGCCGCCACCGGGAATGGGACCGCCCGGGCCGGGCGGGCCGGGTCAGCAGGGACCGCCGCGGATGCACGGACCGCCGATGGGACCCGGTGGACCAGTGCCGCATCATGGACTGTCCGGTCACCCGAACCAGGGACCTCCGCCACCGGGATATCAGCAGGGACACTGGAACGGCCCACGGCCGAACGGTCCTCCGGGTCCTCCGAGGGGGCCGAACGGACCCGGCGGACCACCGCAGCAGGGACCGCCTGGGCCTGGCCCGGGCCAGCACAGGCCACCCGGCATGGTACGTGACCGCATGGTAAAATCCCAACGATTTATCTAACAACAGAAATAGACGGAATCCAATTCGCTAATTACTTTTTGAATCATTCGTATCGGGAAAATTAAACACAAGTGTGCTTGATCACTTTGCATTCGATTTTTTTTTATCACTTTGGATTCGATTATGAAACACCAGATTTTTCGATGTTTGAAGAGTAATTGGAAAGGCTTTTCTGTCCATGGCTGGCGAAAAAAAAAACACATTTTTTATACGTGGACGGTAATGTTAACGATGGTTTTCGACGATACAGCAGCAATTCCACGGCGGACCGCCTGGACCTCCGGGCCAGGGTCCGCCGCGCGGCCCACCGGGCCATCCGGGAGGGCCGCCCGGGGATCCGAGAGGAGCTCCGCCGCGTCCTGATTGGAATAGGCCTCCAGGTTCGATTTCTCTCTCGAATTAACAGTTTAAGTTCTATTATTCTCATTTTTTTTCATAGATAAATATTGGTTGTCTTTCTGTTTTCGCAAGGTATGCATCATGGCCCTCAAGGACCACCTTTCCCGCAACATCAACATATGCAAGGGCCACAAGGACCCGGCCAAGGCCCACCGCAGAGAGGACCTCCTCCTGGTTCCATGGGTGGTGAGAATCTGCTTCAGACAAATTTACTCTCAACCCATCGGCTCCGAAAAATTCAATAGCGAATCGGCTTCGATATAAATATTCCACAAAATCTTCGAGCTCGGGACATCACGAAAAAAAAGATTTTCCGATTATTCGTTGCTCAATTTATTTTTACCGATTAATAGATTTTCGTTATTATTATTATTATGATGCAAAATCAATGTTCTCTTATATGGTCACGGTGGGACAACGGGTGTCCCACTTTCTTTCGCTCAGTTTAAATTTTTTGAAATAATTTCATGACATGAAATTCCGAGGTTTTCTTTTTATATGGCTCAAAGGGTTAAGGGGAGGTTAACATTAACACAGAGTAAAAATCTTCAGTCTTTTTCTCCGTAACGTTTCTACAAAATGCAAAACGAATTGCGAAGCACACTGCCTTAATCAAATGGGCAGCGCGTGCCCCAATTAGTTTTGTATTTTCTAACAGCGTTTCGGACAAAGATGGATTCGAGATATTTCGAGGATGTTGATCTTGAGTCCAACATTAATGTTAAAATACGAATATTAGTTATCGAGTTAAAGGCCTGTTGAGAAAAGGTCGATAGTAGGGGATCGAAAGGGGTTAAAGCTCGGGCTGTGGGAGATTGTTGTATCAATTCGAGCCTAAGGTTTGTCGCCAGGTCCAGGAGGCCCGCCGCCTGGACACGGTGGTCCACCGCAAGGCCCACCGCAGGGACCGCCCGGAGGCCCGGCGCCGCACGTGAATCCGGCCTTCTTCCCGCAAGGCCCGCCACATCAACATCCCGGCCAACATCCCGGAGGCCCTCCGGGTCCGCCAGGACCTCCTCATGGTCCACCTCACGGCCCCCCGCACGGTCCGCCACACGGGCCTCCTCATGGTCAGCCTCACGGACCACCTCATCCAACCCCGCACGGATACGGTCCACCCTCCGCCCAGGTGAAGAACTTCTTTCCTTCCTACGTGACTTCTTCTCACGATCGATCCAGTAGCCTTAAAAAAAATCAACTATCGTGCTTCCCAATAGAAAATGCTGTTTTCAGAAGAAGAGAGTAGAAAAAAATAAGATTGATTCAAAGTCATGTGCATAAACTTTTGATGTATTGTAATTTAACTATCAAATTTTACTTGTATAAAATCTTGAAGGCTTTTACCGATCATTTTAATGAATAATTAAATCTCGAAAATCGGTCTTTATACACGGCGCTTACGCGAGAGCTGCCAAAATTGATCTTCAAATCGAGAATTAATATACTTAGATCAAAGATATAGAGAAATACAAAGTACTGCGGACTCGCGAATCAAGCAGGAATTAATGCGCAACAAAAAAAGTTAAGTCTCCGGACTGATGTTTAATAGAATTAATTATTTCTGTCATATAGACGCTGATATCTATATGACAGAAATTAGTACTTCATGTTCGACCCAACTTTATGCATCAAATGTCGCTCTAGGAGTAAAATAATTTGGAGATTCGTCATCGGAGGGGAAAAAATACATAAGAACATAGCCTCGAAACGACCAATTATACAAATTGCATACAAAATCGATCAACGAACTTTCTCATAAGGACAGCTATCCGCAAAATTAGAAAAATGATAAACCCATCTGCAATTTACTTTGCACCGTTCTTTTGTTTCATGATGCAAGTGATAAAATTTCCCTCTTACTATAGCATCGATTTTTCCCAGTCATGAAATTAACCGGCGTGAAAGATACCTGAAAGTAATACCTATTTCTACCGCAGCCACCGTACGGTGCACCAGGACCGGACCACCGTCCCGAAGGACCGCCACCTCTGACGGATCAGGAGTTCGAAGAGATCATGGGTCGTAACAGAACAGTTTCCTCATCAGCTATAGCCCGCGCAGTGTCTGACGCCGCGGCGGGCGAATACGCCAGTGCCATAGAGACGTTGGTCACCGCTATATCGCTAATCAAACAATCAAAGGTTGCGGCAGACGATCGATGCAAAATTTTGATAAGTTCTCTTCAAGACACCCTGCGCGGCGTGGAAACGAAGAGCTACGGATCGGCACGACGAGGTGAGTCCGATGTGCTCAGCTTCCACCCAGTTGGCATTTTTTTTATTAAGCATACAAGGGATTTCGTCCATTAACTGGTGCACTCGCCCTACCAGTTGTTTCGATAATATAAGCGGCCCAGTTTACGCCATCTCCAATTTTTAAGGAGGTTGGAGCGAGTGGTATTCATTTTGCCTAAATTCGAGAAATTCGGGCAAGAATTGCAAACACTTCCCAATGTTATAAAAATCTGAAATATTCATCCTTATTATAGGCACTGAAAAGATTCATTTTGCATAATAATACTTTCAAAATGTTATTAACAAATTGTTGAAAAAAATTGTTCATCAAAATATGTGGTAACTCAACTTTCTTTTCTTATAAAAATGATTCGTTCATTTTTCGGAATACGTATGAATTTTTTCAGATTTTTATTTTTATTTTGATTTTTCTTGTTTTTTACATGGAAAAATGTGC
>JAPYZC010002695.1:0-13882 GCA_030522665.1 Ichneumoninae sp. A BG-2022a | reverse complement strand
ATTCATCAAAAAATTAATTGGTTAACAAATTACCCGGCAACAAAACTTTTTTTTAATGAAAATGATTCGTTTATTTTTCTGAATATGTATGAATTTTTTTCGATTTTTAAGTAATCGTTGATTTTTTTTTTTTTTATTGAACCAAAATCAACGATTACTTAAAAATCTGGAAAAATGCATACGTTTTCAGAAAAATAAACGGGTTATTTAAAAAAAAAAAGTTTTGTTGCCAGGTAATTTGTTAACAAATAAATTTTATGATGAATTTGTTAATAACATTTTGCAATAATTATTATGCAAAATGAATCTTCTCAGTACCTTTAGTATGCATGATTTTTTTCAGATTTTTACACCATCAAGAAGTACTTGCAATTTTCTCTTATTGCTACCGAACTTATGCGAAGTCAGCGCGCAGCGAGACTCCCTCCTTAAAGGGGCGGTGTTCGCAATTCCGTGCATATTTCTGCTAGTAATTTTGTAACTACATACCCAAGACTAGGTTAATGATACACCATTGGATGCCGAAGCGTTAGACTCTCGGGTTTGTTGGTAAAAAAATTAAAAAGAATTTTTGTTACTTTTGTCCCCGGTCTCCCCTAATAAATTTTTCTCTCGTAATCGCAATTACATCGCGTGCGATTGCAATTCACGTAATTACGAGAGCTGATCAAAGGAGAATATTGGCGGTGCATTTATGCCCGCGAGATTCGGTCCCGGTGCGCATTGTAATCTGTGGTAATTTTAGAGGTAAATTATAGCGAGTCGTGCCGGGCATAGATCGCGTTGCTAATCATAAAATCGGATTGCGATGCTAAACAGCTCCGGGTGGCTCACGGTATCAATACTAAACGGGTAAAATCGATGAGTCTATCGTCGGTTGAACCCGTCTGGTACCAAAATTACCACCAGCGGCATCGACGACTCTGGTCGCAGCGCTATATCGCTGTGTAAGACCAGTTATTGAGTTTCGAATATTATCCAGCTCCATCCGTCTCTCGATGCGGGACGAAGCCTCTTCGAGAACCTTTTTTGTCCCCTTTGGGCAACTTAACATTTTGCTGCAATCTTACAAACCTCGAAGTTCTCTCGGCTCTTCACATCGTCGGAGAAAACTTCTTCGAGCAAAAAAAAATGGGGGGAGAGGAAAAACATTTTTCCTCGGAACCTGCAGCGGACACGAAAGAGAAGAGGAAAAAAAATGTAATTTTGCCATTGTTTAAAAGTTGAAGGGTTCCTAACGAATTCACTGTTCCTGTAATGAATTGCGAAGTTGCGTTACCCGTATCACCTGCCTTCCGTATATAACGTAACGTTGCATCAATTCCGGGGGGGGGGGGGGGGATTTTTTTAACAACCAAAATAGCAACCATAAGTTTGTAACTCGTTTGAAAATCTTCCTGTGAGTCACAAAGCGTCTCATATTACACGCCGTGCCCGAGATAACGGGTAAACGCATCAGCGTAAATTTTCATATATACAGCATAATCCATTACATGGACGCCGCAATACAATTTTTTAAAATAATAAATCTCGCGTGCGTCGGATGGGATAAAAGAAAATCAAGGATTCCACAATATTCTTGAAATGCAAGAAATACGAGAGTCCGGGGCAGAATGGGATAGCTCTAGACTTTCAGAAACATTCGTTGAGACAAGTAGTAGCAGTTGTAAGCGCATTTACTGACATAGCTACAAAAAGTACACACAGGAAGTAATTGAATAGGTAGCGTGTACAATCGTCATAACATAAAATGACAGTGAGCCATGGATCGAGGTCCTTCAGTTCGTGTTCTTCTTATTCTGTGTTAGCTATTATTGTTTAAATGGAATGGTAATGGTTTAATTCCAATCCTTCTAGGCACGTTCTTACTAAGATTTCATATGTTGTATGTGCAGGAAATTTGTGTCTGGGGGGGGGGGGGGTGAAGGTGAACTGTACTCGCCGTATACATACCCGAGTAGAAATTTTCACGCGTTACATCGGGCCCTGATAAGGTCCTGAGAAAGCCTGATAAAGGCCTGACGAGGACCTGATAAGGCCTTATCAGGAACCTATCAGGGCCCAATGTAACCCTCGAAAATTTCTACTCGGGTAGTGGTTCGATAGGTTCTAGATAATTAAGGTAAAGGACTCAGTTTCTGACACGGACCCAGTTTGTGACAGAGATACATAGCATAGTCGACTCCCCCCACCATTTGATATGCAGCCAATGGGTGGTGCGCATTCGGGGGCTCACAAACTGCGACCCTTGGTCCTCCTTGTTTATCCCTATGATTTTAGACGCTGCGTAGTGAGAGAGCTGCGTAGATGTGTCATAAACTGGGTCCTTTACCTTACTTGTGAATAGTTTGGTGAGATTTTCTATTCCATTTGTTATCGGTCCATCAATCTCACATATATCGCATGTGACGCTTTATCAGAACAATGCCCAGTTTTGAATTTAACCTTTCATCCTTTCGTCCATCTATCACACATATATCGCATGTGACGCTTTATCAGAACAATGCCCAGTTTTTAATTTAACCTTTCGGAAATTTATTCGGGGATCGGCTAAGAATGCATGCCAAAATAATATACGTCGATCATCACCACGTGGTGTTTACTATGGCTCGGTATTGAATTCTACTCGGTGCGTACTACGATATTAACTACGGCGAAATGATATGATACTCCGAATGATCCTGGCATACCATAGTAGGGCAGTGTAATACGAATCCTGACGGTTCGCGCTGTGCTGGGCTTCATTGACGCGAAATTACTGGTATCGCGATCTCGCTGTTCCGTCGCTCCATGCCCTGGTTCTCCTTGAGAAAATTCGACGACGGCGACTTTTAATTTTAAGCTGTGGCTCTTTAATTTTATCAAAACCCGGGTTGATTATTAATTATTCTCGAATGATTCAAAATAATTTATTTATGTTTGATAAATAAACAAAATAAAATATTCGCATAGGATCAATGGAAATAAAATAAAGTGACTGAAAATTAAATTATTAGATGAGTTGCGATGATTTAAATTGAATTAAATGTTAAAATGAGTTGAAACGATTGATGATGAAACAAGAATGACAGGGATTCGAAACTGCTAGTCATTCCTTCCTTCCCTCAATTTTTCACTGAAAATGCTTGGAATAGATGACTAATATCGATAATGAATTATGATAATAAAGTACAACTCGGAATTGTTCCGATTGTTGATATGAATCTTCAAACTATGTATTTATCGGTGATTCAAAGATAATTTCCAACTTCTATTCTATAACCCAAGTCTTCAAATGATTGACAGATATATAAATTAAATCGCGAAGGCGATGGCTCTTAGATGCTTCAACAATAGTTGCTTCTCGACAATTAGAACTTCCACGAATATCTGATCTCTCGCTATCGTAACGAATATCTGACTCTTGTAGTGTACGGGAGTCAGCAACGCAGTCGATCTCTCTTTTCGGGTCGACGCTAAGCGCTTTCCACCGGGGACTGAGATCTCATCCTTCACAATGATAGCTTCATGGTTTTAGAATGATAGGCAAGCGCGAGTGATGACGAGATAACAGGTATACGTAGATGTGTCGTTGAAGGAAGATTTTTCTATACTCACTTGATGGTTATATTGTGTTTATTATCGCTGGTAACTTCAGCCAGTACAATTATTCTTGCAGGTACTTCTTTGTGCCTTGCATGTGTGTATGTCGTTTATTTACGCACAATAAGATTACCTTCGCAACAATATAGGGTAGAGCGGGGCAAAACGGGATTTTGGGCCAAACGTCATTTTCCAATAATTTTTGGTTGCCCGAATTCGTTCTATCGGATAAATCAGGCTTTTCTGCCCAGTTTTGGAAAATTTAGTTTTGCCCAAAAACTCCGTTTTGCCCCGTTGGCCCATTTTGCCCCGCTCTCCCCTACTGTTCCTCCTATATACACTTAAGATAAAATACAGGAGATTTTGTAAATTAGGTATGACAACTTTCTGTACAGCCGTACAAGCTGCAAACTCTAACTAACAGAGAGTGTCCCCTAAAATGTAGAGATTAAAGCCCTTTAGGCTACTCTAGCCTGGAGACAACCGAGGTATCGATGCTCATTTCCCTCAATTTATATACTGGTCGCGGTCCAGAGGCATCCGCGGAAAGTAGGTCTGTGGGCACAAGCGGCGCGCCCACGTAGCGAAACTTCGTGCCCAACAACGGGCCCTCTGAGTGGTTTGCGACGCGTTTAATGGCTTCGCGGGCAATAAAAGGGGTGCGTAGTGGCATTTAAACACGTTCGACCAGTGATGCGCACGTAATCGTTCGTGCGCCTTTATGAACGAAATTGTCCCCACGGCGCGTGGAACGAAGTTATTGTATGATCAGATTAATATATTAGTTAAAGAATTGATGATCAATATTGCGGATTTGTTGACTATTTGTTGAAACAATCGGGAAGTAAATCCAAAATCCTGTAAAATGGGAAAATTAACAAATGTCAAGTCAATCGGTCAGCAAGAAAGAATTTTTCTCGGATACTCGAAATAATAATTGGTAATTTAATTGTGCATTCTTTGTTATTAAGCGTTCGACTTATACATAGCTCTGGACTCATCCAGAAAGCCTTCATTTCTTGGTGTCCCGGTTTTGCCCAAACTCCCCTGGCAACTTAATACACGCACATGAGATGTAACAATTGTGATCGGCGCTATTTGTTGAAACAATCGGGAAGTAAATCCGGAATCCGGTAAAATGGGAAAGCTGAAAAATGTCAAGTCAATCGGTCAGCCAGAAAGAATTTTTCTCGGATACTCGAAATAATAATTGGTAATTTAATTCCGATCACAATTGTTACAATTGTGAACGGCGATATTTGTTGAAACAATCGGGAAGAAAATCCAGAATCCTGTAAAGTGGGGAAAATTAAAAAATGTCAAGTCACTCGGTCAGCAAGATGCAATTCTTCTCGGATACTCGAAATAATAATTTTTGACTATTTGTTGAAACAATCGGGAAGTAAATCCAAAATCCTGTAAAATGGAAAAATTAACAAATGTCAAGTCAATCGGTCAGCAAGAAAGAATTTTTCTCGGATACTCGAAATAATAATTGGTAATTTAATTCTGTATTTTTTGTTATTAAGCGTTCGACTTATATATAGCTCTGGACTCGTCTAGAAAGCTTTTATTTCTTAGTGTCCCGGTTTTGCCCAGGACTCCCCTGGCAACTTCATACATGCACTCGTGGGTCTGTCGGGTGTTGAAAACTTTCGGTTGCACCTGCTGCCGCTACTCTGTCTGGAAAAGCTCATAAAAGCTACGATTCGCACAGCTCATGCGTTCATCACCGAAAACGTGTCTAATTAAATTCAAAGCCGCGGGTCAGCGACACACGAAGGCGTATGTAATGTTCGCCAGTTCTCGCTGATTCTTAATAACGCACGATTCACGAGGTCCTACCCTGTGTTGTAATTCTGTATATAATGCCAAAACCGCGGAGAACTAAAACCCCCGATGGGGAACATGAGCGCGAAAAGCCCGCGAACACCACCAACGTTGGAATTAACGAATTTTTAGTAAAAAAAAAATAAAAATAAAAACAGTCGGTGCGTTTAACATTGCCGTTCGTCCGTTCGTTAGTGTACCTTCATTTCGAACCAACCGGCCACGATGTTGTTCGCTTAGTTCGACCGGAATATATTTCCCGACCTTTCTACTTTTTCGTTAATTTATTATTATCATTATCATTATTATTTTATTTTCATTTTATTTTCCCCAAATGTAACGAAGAATTATCATCGTTATGAGGTCGTTTCCACATCTCAACGGTAATGAGGCTGTAAGTAGAAACAAAAAAAAGAAGCAAGAAAATCATACCAGAGAATGTTCAACAGAGTCTCGTTTTATTTTTATATTTATGAAGAGCTAATTAAACAATATGTGAATGAAACTTCGCGCTCTATATATTCGGGTTCTGGTAATTAATAAGTTTGATTGCCTGCTCTTTCGTTTCCGCCCCGTCGAAATTCTTGCATCCACGATCTCGGGAGTACGTCGGATCCACGGTGATAGAAATTTCACCTCGGCAATGTAAATTCCAGCCGTCCGGTGAAACAGGCTTTTGGCGACTTGGCATCGCCGACCTATTCATTAATTCCCATTCAATTCTGGCCCGTGATTCACCGTCCGGTCCCTTAACAAATTATCGAATTTCGCCGATTAACTGTCCGCTCTCCAGCATCCTTCATCTCTGCGGTACGGATTACTTTGGAAATCGCAACGGAGCTTAACGCGCGAATTATTTCATCCCGATGTGTTTTGCATCCAGGGTAAAAGTGGTGAATATGGCCCACCTCGATTAACACGTAAATCAATGATACATGGACCGGGCCATATTCCCCACTTTTACCCTATTCACACTCCGAACGCTCCCGATTTTTCAAACATTTCGTTGCTGAATTTAATACCCTCTATTAACCAGTGTTTCAACGCATTTATATTCGATCTGAAGTCTCTTTATATCGCGCATTAATTTTTATTCATCGGGTTTTTTTTACTCCACATTTTTTTTTTTTTTTTATGCCATAGGTAACTTAAGAGGGTGAAGAATAAAATCGGATATCGGATTATCGACAAACCGAGGACCGGAGATAAAAAGTAAAAATATATGGGAATTATGTGTTAACAAGGGCCGGAGAGGTTGAAATTAATGCGCACTGGGAAAGCCGTCGGGGAATGCAAAGCTATTTACATTTTCGTAGTTCGCTACGTATACGATATAGCTATAGAACACAACGGTGCAAACCAAGCAGAAACGAAGCTTCAGCACTTCTCGTTCTCCCGTCACTTTTTGTTTCTGACCTCAAAGTTTTAATGACAGAATATTTGCAAAGTGTAATACCCGTGTACACGCCGAGTTTGATGAATGAAAATTCCACAAGTTTCGAAACCCCTCCCCACCCTCCCCCACCCCCCCTACGCCGACCCATCTCAAACATCTCTCACGGGCTGTGTCGCTTTATTTTCTCGTTGGTACAGTAAACACGCTGTTCAGCCGCGAATACCCCGCGACCGAGGAGGAATGTCCGGCGGAAAGCTCGCCCTCATCTGCGTCGTCGAATGTCCGTTGACTTTGCGTCGGATACGTTCCAGCGCCGTGTTTGTAATTGCGAAATTTTCAAAAGCTCGGAGGCACGACGATATTATCACGAGAGCCTCGCACAATTCATTACGCGGGAGCGGAGGGAGGCTCGAACGAGCTCGGAATTGCTCGAGCTAATTGACGCGGCGATTAAGCTTTGGTGAAATGAAATGGAGGCGTAATTTCATCCGGTCAAATTTTTTTTTCTTTTTTTTTTTGCGTACACGATCTCATTGGTTTTCGACTCCGAATGAGGAACTCAACCCGCGGATGCATCCGTTATTGGGAGATTATTAACTTACGCGAACCTTTTTTTTACAATGTTTATTTTAAGAATAAGAACTTAGTGGAAGTACGAGGTTGAAGTAATACATGAAAAATACCTACGAGTATCAAGAAATTTGTATCTAGCTATGTATCTATCGAGAAATATGTAGCTCTTGCCCTTTGAGGGAGGGACTCGCAGGTATTCAATTGTAAGGAGCTCAGAAGACCCAGTGATGGAACGTGGCACAGACACTGAAAAGAAATATCAATGACTCAAGTAAAATTTGCTTGCGGGTGGCCAAAGGAAAAAAAATGGTTGTTTCAATTCTACTTTCAATTCTTACAATTCCAGACAGGATTAAAGGGATAACACGCCACCTTGACAGTTTGGCCGGCGTTGTTTCAATATCATATCGATTTATAAAAATTGAAAGTAGAATTGAAACACAATTTCTTCCTGACTACGCTAAAAAAGGTCCCATTTCATGCCTGCAACGAGGTTGGAAAGTGACCCATTCTTGACGAGCGGAAGGAAAACTAATTTAGCGGCACGAAAAGTTTCACCTTTCCTAAATTACTCATCCTCCCGCTCGTCAAGAATCGTCCACTTTCCATCTCGTTGCAGGCATAGAAATATGGCCACTTTTTAGAATAGTCGGTAAAAAAAAATTGCGTAGGGTAAAACTGGGGAATATGGCCCGGTCCATATATCATTGATTTACGTGTTAATCGAGGTGGGCCATATTCACCACTTTTACCCTATGTCACTCGGGAGGAAGTGCCTTTTCACCTCGTGTGAATTTCTGCCGTCGCTTCGCTCAAGCATCAAACTTCCCATTGAAAAGTGAACAGTGAAGAGACGCACTTTCCTCCCTTGTGGCATGATATACTATTTTTTCTTTGGCAGCAAGTGTATGTTTTTTCAGTACAGTAGTTTTCAATCGCTGAAAAGGGCAATAGCGTCATCTATTTTTTCCATATCAATGTATCTTATTACGGGCAAAACGGGATCTTGCCATGAAAAAAAAAAACCCACCGCGTGACTTACGCGAATCCCGACTGTAGGAAAATCCGTATTCGAGCGGGAGGTGGTGGGGGTAACGATAAAATTGGAGAAACTCCGCGGTGGCTGTAGGTGAGGTGAGAGACGTTGTTGTTACCGGTGGAACATTGTTTCACTTACACAAATCTCGTCCCGAAACTGTAACTAGATTCTGGGACCGAAACGCGCCCTACCATCCACGCGAAGGGGTTGCTATTCCTTCTACTCCGGTGCTGAGGGTGCTGCTTCTGTAGCTCCCAGTGGTGTATCCGCTTCCTCTCTTTCTCTGCTCAGCCGCACCTTACTTTCAAAACTCCCACCCTTCCAACTCTCCACCAGAGCCATACATTTCTCTCTAAGTGCGCGGCTAACGGTTAACGATAAATCACCCTGGCCGGCCCCCACCGAGCTTGTGCTCACTTCGCGGGAGAGCGAGAGCCCAGTCGATACACCTCCAGATAACTGTAGCCAGCAGTTAAATAAATAGGACTGTTAAAATCATAATGGACTCTTGGCGTTGGAGAACGCGGTGATTGATTCACTTGAAATTTTGCCAACTACTGCACTTTAGCGCTATGCTTTCTCGAGTTCCGTGCGCTTTTCATTGATAGAGATAGAGAGAGGGGGGAGAAAAGGGTATGTGGGAGAAAATTCACGGTGATAAATAATCCATTCAACCCCTGTAGAAAATTCACATATCGCACCGTTACAAACTGTTAGACGTTGTTCAGCGGATTGTCGTAGCTGGCAGGTTGCAACTGAGACACGGACATTATTCGTTTGCTACTTTAAAAACAAAATATATTCACTTTCTTTTTTATGGGGATCAAAAATTCTTTTGAAACGGTTGTACGATTGCACGGACATTTTTCGTTTTCTACTTCAAAAATAAAATATATTTACTGTCTTTATTATGGCAATCAAAAATCCTTTTGAAACGATTGTACGATTGCACGGACATTATTCGTTTTCTACTTTAAAAACAAAATATATTTACTTTCTTTTTTATGGCAATCAAAAATCCTATTAAAACGGTTGTACGATTGAACGGATATTTTTCGTTTTCTACTTCAAAAATAAAATATATTTACTTTCTTTTTTATGGCCATCGAAAATCCTTTTGGAACGGTTGTACGATTGCACGGACATTTTTCGTTTTCTACTTTAAAAACAAAATATATTTACTTAATTTTTTATGCCGATCAAAAATTTTTTTGAAACGGTTGTACGATTGCAGTGACATTTTTCGTTTTCTACTTTAAAAACAAAATATATTCACTTTCTTTTTTATGGCGATCAGAAATCCTTTTGAAACGGTTGTACGATTGCACGGACATTATTCGTTTGCTACTTTAAAAACAAAATATATTTACTTTCTTTTTTATGACGATCAAAATTTTTTTTGAAACGGTTGTACGATTGCACGGATATTTTTCGTTTTCTACTTCAAAAATAAAATATATTTACTTTCTTTTTTATGGCAATGAAAAATCCTTTTGAAACGGTTGTACGATCCGTAAACAAATTGAAACCACGCGCTCAACGCCTCCCGAATAATTTGGGTACATAGTTTTGCAACTCTGTTATCTCAGCCAATTTACGTTGTTGAAATTTTGTTTTCTTTTTTGTTTCACCTCGACGTTGCACACATCGCGATAAATGTGGCTCGCGTTTTTGCGAAGCAACGAAAAACGAATCATCGACGAGTGAACACCCATAAAATTTGTATTGTTATCGAGTCGACTCATCGACCCTGTAGATAAATTGAATGTTGTGCTCGGCGTGAAGCGGAAAAAAGAAATTCGGGAGTGTATGGCTCAAACTGCATTACGAGTCAGAACAAAAATTCGAAATAAAAGGAAAATATACTCGATCGCTCGTATACAAGATACTCGCGAATTTAGATATTTTTTTACGGGGATTTTGCGTTATCGTTTAAAATGTTATTTGAAATACAGACGCGTTGGTTATACGCGAGTTTTGAGCCCCGGGACGTTCGAGCCCCGAGGATGGGACACAGTAACGATGCGAAGCCGGCACAAGCGCTCATATCCTTGTTGTGCTTTCAGCGTTTATCGCGGACTAAATTAGCGGCGACATATTTTATGGGCACGTCGATGACAACGTGCTAGTTTATAGTGGCCGATGTGCCACGCGGTTTACTGTAATTTACTATACTATACTATAGCGCAGAGCAGTAAAGTATGCCGCACTATACAGCTATATACATACATATATATAATATACATACACACGTATATATGTATATATAATATACATATGACATGTGGATATATATATATATATATATACCACATTTTAGGTACATGAGGGAAAATCGGCCTGCAAGTTAACTACTATGACGCGTAATACTGCCGGCAGGCACCGCATGATGCGCGATGCAACTAGCCGCGCGCGTTACAAGCTTCGGCTAACAAGCTCATTTACGTTACGCCGCTGATTTCGCAACAGCTTTAAAAATCAACGAAAGAGAACGAGCTCACCGGGTTGAGCGATGCTTTTAAGAGCAACGTTGAACAGCCATTTAACCGAACCGGGCCAACGTTAATAATGCGGGTTAAAAAAAAACCAAAAACGAAATATATCATCACCATTATTCGATAGTACAAAAACATCGCGAGGCGCGGAACATTCGTACAGCTCGACGAGCGTTTCGAACTCTAAACTGAAAAAAAAAAAAATTATCCAACGATCTTTATGCATGTTTTCCCATACATTTTCCTCATTTTTTTCATCTCCGTCTCTTCCTCTGTATGAAGCAATATAAATGCTAAAAAAAGGGGTCGACTCGCTCTTTTTCTACATATTCATAGCCGGAGCGCATTTTTTCCGGGCAAGGGAGTGAAATGAGGAAGCGAGTGTAGGCGATGAATGAGAAATAAACGGATAAAAATATGATGAATGAGTGAACGAGCGTGACCGTTCAGCCCGGGCTCCTCGAAATTATTCAGTGGTTTTATCAGATGGTAACGCGGAGCCTGCATCTTCTTTCAATCTCCATAATATATATGTGACGTCACATTGCTCTCGTGCCCTTTCCTTTCTTCGCGCATTCTTTTGTGTTTCATCGCGCGACAGTCGTCTCGCGACTGTGGCGCGGAAGCTGTAATCGCTCATCGAAAAGACAGAGTACTCACCGATCTCCTGATTGGTTATCCTCCCGTGGCAGGGCTCGACGAGTCCTCCAGCCAGGCACGCAACGCCGACGAGAAGACGAAGAAGCGTCGTTCTCGGGAGGCCGCCCGGTGCGCCGTGGGGTGAACCCTCCATCTCTTCAGCGGGCGTCCCGACGCCTCGACGTCACGTCACGTCAGCGACGGGCTGCACCCTCCCGGATCGCCGTCTGTTACTCCAGCCGCGGCCCGACTACCCTTCCTCCTCTTCCTCTTCTTCTCCTCTTCTTCACTGCTTCTCACTTCTCTCACTAACCCGCGTCACTAACACGTTCGCCCAACAGTTCCTCCCAACCCCCTCTTTCGCTCTGCCGCGTCCTCTTCAGAGGCACAACTCTCGGCCCTCTATTTTCTCCCTCGCCGGCGCAACCTGGCCAGTTCTCTACCTCCAGGCGGTGCACAGCCACCGTCTCGCACCTCACCCTCGGCTACTCCTCCATCCACTTTCACTCTGCCCTCTCAGACTCTCATCTGCCAATTTCTTCGCTACCACTCCTCTAACTCTCCTTTTAACCCCTTTCCCCCGTACCTCATTCGGCCCACCCTCTTTACCGACTGACACCACACTTTTATGTTCTACCGCGGCTCGTTTCTGTTTCTACTCCCTCAGTCTCTCCCTCTGCTTTACTCTCGCTGTATTTCCATCGACAGCGCCTTCCCGCTCCTCATAATTCTCATTTCCTCGGTAGAAAGTTCCTCTGCTTATTCGGCCGTGCCTCGCTCTTTCCCGCTCCGTTCCTCACCGCGAGGCACTTCGTTCCCGGGGGCGAATTCGCCGAGTTGCCGTCACACGCGCTCCGCAACAGACGTCCCCTTGACGACGTTCGACTTAATTGTAGGACCCGGGGAGCCGCCCTCGCTATACTCCGAATAATTCGCGCCTCTTCTTTCGCCTCCACCTTGTTTTCCCTCCCGGTTCTCCCAACCCGCCGGGCTCTCTCGACGCTTCCGACTCACAGAGACCACTTCTTTCTGCCGGTCGCTGGCTGACTGCGGGGGAGACAGAAAAAAAGAGAAATGAAAACGCTAGACGAGTCTCACGTTCTTCTCGGCGACGCACGTGAGCCCTCCTCTTTTCGGCCACTCGACGAAGGGAAGCCACTCGGCCTAAGATGCGGGGTTGGCACCAACGCGGGGCGACGACCACTGACGACGGCGACGCCACTCTCCCGATCTGAAAACAAATGTGGGTTTAAGTGCGTGACTCAGTGTTGAGGAGTAGCGTGTTACTATAACTATCGTGCATGTGTCTACTGTGAGACACAGTGCGTCACACTTGACATCGGCGCGACGCTAATTACGAGTGGATGTCTTTTGTCATTGCCAAACGGCGGAAATACTATTGCACAAAAAACACAATAAAATGGGATGATAGTTGAAATACTAGTAAATAAACCTATCCGGCGTAGGAGACGCAGCCAATCCATCTCTAGCGCGGCGCCGAATCTGTTTACTAAGTTGACGCTTCGCAGTAGCTACATCCCTAGTCGGAGTGTACACAGTGCACCCGGAAAATAAATAGTACATTACTCCACGAGGGCGAAAAACGCTTTTCTAACGAGTGTAGGTTGCAACACGAACCGGAGATGAGTGCGTCACACTTGACATCGGCGCGACGCTAATTACGAGTGGATGTCTTTTGTCATTGCCAAATGGCGGAAATACTATTGCACAAAAAACACAATAAAATGGGATGATAGTTGAAATACTAGTAAATAAACCTATCCGGCTTAGGAGACGCAGCCAATCCATCTCTAGCGCGGCGCCGAATCTGTTTACTAGAGTTGACGCTTCGCAGTAGCTACATCCCTAGTCGGAGTGTACACAGTGCACCCGGAAAATACATAGTACATTACTCCACGAGGGCGAAAAACGCTTTTCTAAGGAGTGTGAGTTTGCAACACGAGCCGAAGGTGAATGCGTCACACTTGACATCGGCGCGACGCTAATTACGAGTGGATGTCTTTTGTCATTGCCAAATGGCGGAAATAGTGCTGCACGAAAAAATACAATAAAATGGGATGATAGTTGAAATACTGTTAAGGAGGGAGTCTCGCTGCGCGCTGACTTCGCATAAGTTTGACAACAATAAGAGAAAATTAGAAGTACTTCTTGATGGTGTAAAAATGTGAAAAAATCATGTATACAAAACGTACCGAGAAGATTAATTTCGCATAATAATAATTGCAAAATGTTATTAACAAATTCATCAAAAAATTAATTGGTTAACAAATTACCCGGCAAGAAAACTTTTTTTTAATGAAAATGATT
>JAPYZC010002694.1:0-25372 GCA_030522665.1 Ichneumoninae sp. A BG-2022a | reverse complement strand
GATGAGATTTCCGCTAGCTCCACTGTGTATCCCACAGCAAAGCTAACTCAGCGGTGTAACACTTATTATTATCAATGAGTTATTTATTATTATCAATTTATTTATTTAAAAAATCATTCATTTTTTTATATCAATAACAATATTGATTAAAATATTTTTTTTGATTGAAATTATAATAAAGTTGTATAAATTCATTTGGCTCATGGATAACAATTTTTTTTATTGCATTTGGTCACTCGCCCGTCCACCCCCCTCTACCAATTCCTCCCAGGTGGGCTGAGCTAGTCGGAGTCTCGCCGGCTTCGCCTTTTTACTTGCTTCCCCGTTCGTTCCCGTAACTCGCCGCGAGTTTCTTACAAATATGCCGCTTTCCGAGCGGTGGTACCAAGGGACTTGGCGCCCAATCGCGTGCGAGCTAGTGGCTTCCACATTGCCACGCGGGGACGGCCTTTTTCGGTCGGCACGAGAAATTTAGGAAATCTCGTCGTGGGTTCGAGCCCCGAGATTCGGCACCGAGCAAAATCGTGGACCGAGCGGGGAGAGTGGATTTTCGGAGAGTTGGGAGCCGTAGTGTACGAGAGTTAAAAATGCTCGCTACAATACATACACATGGTTTATATTCGCCCAGTTTACGTTATCATTGTCACAATTTTTAAGGCGAATGTTTTTCTTATTATTAATGTAATTATTGTTGAATGTGGTTATTTGAGTGAATATAGGTCGGCTGGTAAAGTCGGCCGAACGCTCGATATGGCACAGTTGAACTGTATTTTATATTATAATAGACGTTCACCTATTATAGGATTTTATATTATGTTTTCATGTTTTCCGTAATTCTAACACTCGACTGCAATTCAATAATATGTGTGAGTTGCGTTCTGATTTGCATTTTCACTGTATCTCGAGCAAGGACATTTAATCTCCGTCTTTCGTTTTCTTCGGGTGACGTTTTATGAAGACAATGTCCAATTGCGAATGTAACCGAGAATCGAAGCCAAAAGTACATTAATAAAACTTAATAGCCGTTTACTATTTCGAATTCATAAGTTACTCTATATCGTCCCTGACGGACCGTAGTAGCGTAGTGCAATCAGAATTCTGTCTACATTCGTTAAACTGGCTTACACTCACTCGAGTTACAGATATCACAGACCGGTTCATTGTTTCACCACCTTGATATTCATCGCAGAAAACCAGATGCTCCAGCTTTAATTCATTCAATATATCGCTCTTTAAATTTAATAATGGTCGGACATGATCCTTATTATTCATGACTTATTTTGAGTCATCATTTGATTTATGTGATATGAATAATGATCAGCAAGGTAAAATAATGAAAATTAATAAATCGAAAAGTGAATACAGGCGACCCAGTCCAATATTGTAAATTCAAAAATCCGATTATATTCGTTGTCCTTTCTCCCTTCTTGCTTGACTGAATTAAAAATGATAATATTAATGCATATCAATCGTGACAACGAAATGAAGATCAAAATTATTTAAATGGAATTATTCGGTAAAGTAACTTTGGTTTATTATGTTGTTGATCAGAAATATTACAAGAAACATTACAAAAATATTATTACATATGTACAGAAAATATTACAAGAAATATTACATATATTTACGATTTGAGACTGGAGTACAATTTGCAAGTTGTACTACGAATGTGTCTTACAATTGCAAGTAAATAAAACTCGTCAGGAATTTTTTAAATCTCACTTAAATTATCTCAATGTTGTCAGTACAAGTTATCATACAGCTTCGGATTTTTGAGCCCCCGTGTTTGTCACAATAGACACCGGGCCATCCTATTGCATCGGGTCAAATTCACCACTTTCACTCTAATTAATCAATTAGTAACATAGCGCTAGGAACTAACTGTTTTTTTTTAGACGGACGATCGATAGCAAATAAAAAAAACCAGCTGATACCTACCAATCGCTGTGTTACAATTTCCATACTGGTAGTTTGTTTTCCCGCCTCCTTCATTCGACTCGCGCTCTCTACAAATTGCATAAGCTTTGGTAATTGAAAACCTACCGAAATAACACGGTACGAATGTTCTCCACCTGTGAATGCGATGTTCGGCCAGAATACAGGTGACACGGATCTCGAATTTAATTAACGTAAAAGAGAAAGCGTGTTCGACGACTTCGACGAGCAGCAAAAACACAATAAATGCAGTGAATACAGTACCACAATAAACCCAGTACGCATCAGTCTCCCGCGAGATTTTCATCACAGGTTCGTGTACACTGTAGAAGGCATATAAGCAATATAGGTATACTGCAAGTATTTCCCGAGAACTACTGTGCGCGAGTGAATATCCGTACATATAGGATAGGCACATAGGAATGAGCTGCATCACCCACAGTCTCTTTATTACTGTTTGATACCCGATGATATATATCCCTGCCATTTCGTACCGACGAATGAATATAAAGTTGACGAGAGTTCGAATGGAACAAAGGTAACGTTGTCACGAGCGTACGATACATGCCGTCGGAGGATTCATACGACTGCACACATAGCTTATCCACCTCGCTCACTAATTCTCGTTGTAGCTTGTATATACATATATATATACGCACATATATATAACCAATGCAATATCGATTGCCTCTCCACTTCCGGCCGTCTGCCCGGTATACATTTCCCCGTCAACGAGCCCGTAAAAAAGCCTCCGTAGTTTCCGCTTTAGCGGGATAAAAACAAAGGGTAATTAATGAGAGACGAGCAGCTCGAGCGTGATATCCATGGGGATGAAGGGAAGTTGGTTGGTGGAAGTGGTGGTTCGACCAAGAGCTCTGCCATTACAGCTGGGTACGGGCAGCAGCATCATTAACGTTACGAACCCCCCCGTACGCCCCCGCCGCTTTCTCGCCACCATCATCACTATCTTTTATCTCGCTATATCTATAGCTTTATCTATTCGGGGATGTACGCTGGAAACTCCGTCGAGCGATGGCACTCAATACAGTGGCATGATTAATGGTGCCAATATGCATGCTTGTAGTTTCCCTACTGAGTTTGCATACCTGCGCAGTCGGCCGGCCCGGAATTCAGAGGCCGGGCCCGCAAATTTACTGCGCGGGCGAGTGAGGACCAGCAGGTGACTGTCGAGTAACGGAGAGTCCACCGAACAGACACCGAGATGGACGGAGAAAGCCCAATGTGATGAGGAGCCGTAGTTCAGAACGCCGACCGCTTCGAGTGAACGCACGCCGAATTCCAGGAACACCCGCTAGTCGTCAAACCCGTTGAACAATCGTCTCGTGATGATACCCGCCTGCCACTAGCTATTTCATGTCTATGTCGCTGCATTCAGTTTCGGCGACTAATACGGCACGGAAGGTTATATATATAATCTATACTGGTGGCTACACAAGACTGGAGAATGCTCCATCCAACCAGATGCTTTAGATATATACCGCTGTCTCCCGAGAATGCCAAACGGAATCTCTGTATCCCCGTTGGTCGGGCTGCCACGGAGAAATGTCCGATATCGCGCGACCTACTCTCCTGCGGCGCGCAGTGGCTGCACTTCAGTATAGATTTATTGTGTCGCCGTCGTCGCCGACCGAGAGAAAGGGATACTCAGCTGCAAGCCCAACTGACCATAGTCATGAAGTGGCACGAAGTCCCTCTGTGCTGATTTATTCGAGCTCTAATTCACCCAGAGGATACTAATCCCTTTGGTGTATCGACTGGAGAACCTATCTTACTGCCTCTTGATAAGCTCTCATATTCACCTGAATTGTGAAGCGCTGGATAATCCGCTTCGAGAACTATGCAGACTGGAAACTGGGGCATGATTTTCCGGACAATGGGGTCGCCTGGCACAAATCTAAGAAGTCTAAGGGAAGCTCCGGTTGTTGGATATGCGCGTATTCACGAATTGGATACGTCAATAAAATAAAAACCAGGGGACGTGTTTTGGGGCTTCCGTGTTAAAGGAAGGTAATAGTTGGTACGTGTCCCATTCACGAACAGACTCTGCACGAAGACCGGCCAGAGATTTATGTATGAAAATATGAGACCATTTGATTTTTATATTCTTTCGGAGACCCCTCGTCACAGTCGGATGACTCCGAACCGACTCGCCGTGTCCAACCACAAATCCGGTCTCGCCTCCCTACGTTAGCTACACCATTCTTGCTATTTTTTCTTCTCTGAATTCCAACATCGATTACTATCCGCCCGATGCACGGAGGCTCCGCGCGTGTATGTATACACGCATGGGCGCCGTTCTTGTACAAAGTCCCTCGCAACGACACAACCCGATTTTTCGTTTTCGTATTCCCCTCTCTCGAAGACGCAAGACGCAACAACACAGCCCGTCAAATCCCGAGAGCTAATCGAGCTTGCGCGACAGCAATTCCTGTCCACCGAACCCACCATTCATGGCCTAAGACTCCGTGAAACATTTTTTTTTTTTTTTGCGAGGCATAACCGTCGGAAGAAGGTTATTATCCGGCGATCTCCCCCGAGAGATGAAAACCAAAACTTCGTCCCTTTTCGTGATTCTCCGAGGTTCCTTCCGCCCTTTTCCCCGCAGTCCCGGTAATCCTCTTTTCTCGTTTCTGGCTAAACATATTCGCGTCATTCCTCTTCGTCCTCTTCGTCCTTCTTTCGCTGTTCCGGGGCAAAAAAATCCACCTTCCGAGCGTGTACCATACTGGCGGACCCTGTCGGAGTCTTATATCTCGAACGAGGGGTTTCGTTGTAACCCGGAATAAAGATACAAAGATTCCTGCCGAGGGTCGACGGCGGGATACGCAGGGATGGAGCTACATTTGCAATGATAAGCTCCACGGCACACGGTATACATAGTATGTAAACATAGTAATGCTGCGCAAGCCCCCTCTAACTTTTTATACCCCGTGTCTACACGTAGCAAGAGCCCCGAGCGAGAAAATCCTGCGAATCTTGTTAACTCAGCGACGTATATTGTACCATCGGCGGAATTATTATCTTAGTCTTTCTGCCGTCATGATCTCTCTCTCATTCTGCCATCCAGAATTCTTAAAAGTGATTCTGCTCGGTGATTAACAAGGGAGGCACATCTTTTTGCAGAAACTACAAACGGCCCGATCTTCGTATGGCCGAAATAGAATAGTAATACTTCTGAATCTTTACTTTTCCGAATCACAAACTGCCGAATCTTTAATTTTCCGAATCGTCAAATTTCTGAAACTTTATTATCCCGAATCTTCATTTCAGTGAACATTACTCTTGGGAAATAATAATTGGCTGAACGTTATTCCTCCGGATCATCATTTAACCGAACGTCATTTTTTAATACTGATTTCACCGAATCGTTAAATATTCAAACGTCAAGTCGCCGAATCATCATTCTTCCAAATAGTATTTATCCGAAAAGTCATATAGCCGAAAAGTCATTTATCTGAAAAAACATTTATCCGGAAAGTCATGTAACCGAAAAGTCATTTATCCGAACTGAGTCCTGTACTGAATTCCTGTGATTCGTATTCACTAAGACTAAACTAGACCGGGCTAGTCATATTATTTAGTTTCTTTATTCCGTTGCGTGTCGATGTCGTTGATTGGCGTTTCGGACGATTCGGCAACTTGACGTTTGGAAGTTTAACGATTCAGGAAGAATGACCATCGGTGAAATTATTATTCAGAAAAATGACGTTCGGTTAAATGCCGATTTGGAGGAATAACGTTCGGCCAATTACGATGTCCGAATAATAAGGTTCGCTGAGAAGAAGATTTGGAATAATAAAGTTTCAGAAATTTGACAATTCGGAAAAATAATGTTTCAGCAGTTTCACTATTCGGACGAAGTGCGTTCTGATCCATGATTTTCCGCCATACGACGATTCGGCCGATTGTAGTTCGGCAAAACGATGTGGCTCCATTAACAAAAAAAATTTGTTTCCTTGCGACATACCATTTTATGCGTACGCGACAGTTAAATACAACACATAGTTCAGTGTTGTTAATGACTTCCCCAACAAGTGCTTTACCAATTTTTGTAAAAAGCCAGCTTGCTGCGGCTTCTCTTACCTTGTTTTTCCTCTCAAAACCCACTACGTTGCCAGTGAAGCACGGTAGCCCAGTCGAAGGTGGCGGAAGAAAAAGGGACGGAAGGATGCATCTGTGACAGTTCTGTTACGACGAGGGAATCGAGCTAGACAGTCGTCGACCGTGCGCCACAAGGGATGTACGAGGGTTTAATGAAATTCATTACGATCTCGTAGAGAACCGTTTTCGACTTGGTCGTTCTTCACGGGCTCCACGGGGTGGTGTACGTTATTCGATGGAACAGAGCACGGCAGTGCAGGAAGGTCTCACTTGGAGGCTCCGAACGTGAAGGCAAACGCTGTGCATGGCGCAGAGAAGGGTGGAATTGGACAAACAAGAGGCACGCGACACTGAGCTTCATCACAGTGACTACAAACAGTTATACATTATATGCTCCTTCAAATAGTGATATTTTACGTACCGAGGAGTGGAAAGGAGCGCGCATAATTGGAGGCTTGCACGGAAACATCGAGCCGCTCTGGTGATGTCGAAACCTTCCAATGCAGATTTCAGCATACACGCACATGTTGATGTTGTCGTTGTAGGTTTACAGGTGTGCACCGTATCTATGACGGGGTAAACTATTGCTGTTTATATACGACTTTCGAATGCACGCGGCAACGCAATTAGTCATAATTACTTCCAAATCAGGGACCGAAATGTGCGGCTCAGTTACTCTGGCGTAATCAAAACTCGTGACTTTCTCATCGCATTTGTTTTGGCGTGAAATTAACTGAGCTGAAATTGCAAACGAAATAATGTTGAAAACTCGTAGGAATGGCTTTGAAATGAAAGCTGCGTGTTTAATTGCTAGCTCAGGGTTGAGTGCTTGCTTGTATTATTTGGAGTTTAGTTCCAACAGGCTGAAGATTTATGACGAAATTTTTAATAAAATGGAGGCTCCCGCATGAAAAATATAATGTGAAAATTTCAGACAATATACGTGTCTACGATAAATGAGCTGATTTTACAATACAAATACACAATCAATATCACAATATAAATTTACGACGTATATTCTGATATATTTACAAGAAACTTTCACACCGCATATTTCGGAAACTAAACGGTTAATCTATTTAAAATGTTGCATACGTCGAGATTGAATTGTTTAAAAATAATATATCACAAATTTATCTTTTAATTGTAGATTGTCATAATTGCCTAGTCGCAATACCTCTTTAAAAAACGGCTAAACGTCCTGCCACCTACGCGCCTCTTATACTGCAAATAATATTCCCAGCCCATTTTTCTCGAATATGTCATGGAATCATAATCGAACAGTCGACCCTCACTGTTTATTAATTATGCAGGAAAACTGACAGTTGGATATTTATTTCCGCACGGCTCCTTTGAGAAAGATGTATTGAAAGCTTGATCGTATTCTTGAGGTTGCATGAACCTTTAAATCCTCTCTTAAGATGGATTTAAAGTGAGATTTTTTTTCTCTTCGAGTTCAGCAATCCCAGGCTGCTTTTGCCATGACAGTTGAGACGAAGGATTTATTTTTCTTCGCCGGTATAAGTCCGGCTGGTAGTAGCGTTACCTCGCACTTGCGCTAGCCAGGTCAAAGTCGATACCGAGCACGCGAGCCTGGCATTAAGACGCGAACGGGGCAACGGTATGTGAGGGTGGCTGGGCAAGGTATACGGGCGGCACGTTTCTTTGAGCGTAACGCCCGCCGGAAACGGCCTCTCTCGCGGTTCACTCTACCGTCCATTCGCTCTGTTCCTTCGCTGACCGCCGGCTCTGCTTCCGCGCAGAACCGCACTAGACATTAGGGTACAGTATTTCACGGTTTCTTACAGTTCCCGTTTCCATTTTCAAGCGTGATAGAGCCACGGTATTCTCCGCTCGCTTAGGCGGCTGCTGTGTGCGAATCGGACGTGAAAAACAAGCTGCGATGAAAAAACTGGAGAGGCACCGACCGCGCGATTGTTACCTCTTGGAATTGTAACAACCGCAACGATTAACGATCATTTTCGAAAATTGATGGTCCCTCCCGAAGCGAGATCGCCCGGTTTGATATAACGTATATATATGCGCATCGAAAAAAACTTTTTAAAGTCGTAATAATGCGTATTTATTAGCAACATGTTACATCGTTTATCGATCTTTCAAGTGTTTAACAAACGTCTTGGTGATTACATGAATGTACAATATCTGCTAAGGAGCCCTTGACCTTGGCCCTTGAGCTCGAGAATTTCTTTAGTTATTTACTTATCTGTGATTTGTGTAGAACAATATGAGTGCGGGTATGTGTATGTATGTGTGCAGTATTGAGCTAGTTTTTAAGTTTGGTTAACGTTGTACATTCTTTGGAGGGTTTCGTGTATGGTGTGTGCAGGGTATTTGTACGTAATGGTGATGTGTGGTTGTCGTTGGATGCACAGTGGTTCAAGGTATTCCACGTTTTCACTTGGAAATCGATGAGTGAGAGCTTTCAGTCAACTCGTAATTGGTATTATTCTGGTCTTTTCGTATAGAAGAGAGTTACGTGGAGGTGGAAGTTAAAGTTCAGTTTTCGGTCTATATGGATTCCAAGATATTTTGCTCATTGTATCGAACTTTTTAAACTACCCTGCAAAAAGCAGACAATTATTGATATCCGGTCATCTCACATCCGAAACTTTCTCTCATGATACCTATATTGTCAGGCTTCTTGTATTTATGTATGACGTCCGTAAAAAGTTGGTGCCATGATCGACGAATCTGAGCGCCGAGATCAGCCGCTATAACGGAAGGTGAGAGGATAGAGATTGCTGCAGGATGGTCGAGCAGAACAAGAGCGGTATTGGAATATAGTGCACCGCGAAATGGGGGCGCAGAACAGTTGGGGAATGAGATACTGGGGGAAGGGTTGTTTAAAATGGATGAGGTCTCGAACTTGCCACGAGTGGATTACCAGTGGGGCTCGCGGCTATCCGTCAAGTCTTAGAGCGGAGTGCTTCGACCGGAGCGGTGAAAGCGTATACGTAACCGACAAAAAAGTGGGGCGAAAGATAAAGAAAGAGTATAGAGGGAGACAGGGCGGACATGACCATAGTACGAGGAGCTGCCAAGCGAACGGAGTCTCGCCAGCACCCGTCCAGGATATCCGGAATATCGAGGTAATCCATATAGCAACAGAGATATTACGCCTTCCGCATGAGGGGGCAACGTTTTACGAGTTCATAAATTCTCTGCTTGCGTAATACAGTTAACAAGGGTACCTTACTATCGCAAGATCACCCGTTTCGTGCAGTAGGGGAAAAATCGTGAATATGGCCTGGTCCACACATATCTGATTTTCGTATTAATAGGGGTGGGCCATATTCACCTCTTTTAACCTATCACTGTATACAGTCAACGCGATATAATTGCTAAAATTCAGTAACAGTAGTAAACTAAAAGGCCCAGTTTATGGCACTTCTACGCAGCTCTGTCACTTTAAGCGTGTAAAATCATATGGTTTAACAAGGAGGACCAAGAGTCGCAGTTTCCGAACCCCGAACACGCGCTACCCATCGGATGCATATCAAATGGTGGGGAGAGCCGACTATGCTAGAGGTACCCCTGTCACAAATTGGGTCAGTGTAAGACACTGCGTCCTTTACCTTATATGTAATTTCATATAAGATGACAATGTCTTGTTGCCAAGATCGAATGCTACACTAGCATATTTTCTTGGTTCGCACGAAGCCCGCGCTCATCGCTCCGATATTAATGATGCAGAACTTTCCTGACACACTTCAAATTCCATTCGCGAAAACTGGATGTCGAACGATCGAGCTGTATCTGAGTTTGCCGCGTACACGGAGACACAAACGGTGGATTTCGGATTAGGGTAAAAGTGGTGAATATGGCCCACCTGGATTAACACGTAAATCAGTGATATATGGACTGGTCTATATTCCCCACTTTTACGCTATGTAGCGATTAACTTGGAAGAAACGTTGTAGGGTGTCTTGTCATCGCAAGATCACTCGTTCCTCGCAGTAGAGTCACTATATGTGGCCTGGTCTATACATATCTGATTTTCGTGTTAATATGGGTGGGCCATATTCACCTCTTTTATCCTATCAATATATACAGTCAACGTCATAGAATTGCTGCAACTCTGTAATAGTACTATATGTAGTTTCATATAAGATGATAATCTCTTGCTGCCAAGATCGTATGCAACACTAGCATATTTTTTTGGCTCACGCGAACCCCGCGCTCATAGCTCCGTTCTTGGTGATGTAAAACTTTCCTGACACACGTCAGATTCCATTCGCGAAAACTGCATGTCGAATGATCGAGCTGTTTCTGAAGTTGCCGCGTACACGAGACACAAACGTTGGATTTCGTATTATGCAGCGATTAGCTTGGAAGAACTGTTCTAGGGTACCTAATAAGGTACCCTAACCGCAAGATCACTTTTCCCTCGCAGTAGGGTAACAGTCGTGAATATGGCCTGGTCCATACATAATTGATTTTCGGATTAATACACTGATAAAAAAGTACAGTTGAATCAACTAAATTTCGGGCAGGGACGTTCAAACAAATATTTAGTTGGTCGAACAAAATATTTTAATGACTCAACAATATTTTCGTGAAATCACCCAACAAATTGTTGAACAAACCAACTGTTGATCAATTTTTTAGCTGTACGAACAAAATATTTAGTTGAACGTCCCTGCCCGAATCTTAGTTGATTTTTTATCAGTGCACCAAGAAAAAAGTTTATTCCAATCAAAGAAAATTCATTAACGGCGAAGAAAAATGTTTATTTGGTTTATAACATAATAGAGCATTTATTATTATATAGTATTACTCTTTTTATTGACGTGTTCACGATTCTATAACGCGCGTTGCCGGATAATAGTCGTGTTTTGTCTTGGTGTCCAATATATAATTGCTTTGTCGCGAATAAATATCTATTAAAAATCGGATTTTCAATGATTCGATTTCTTTGTGTCGAATAAACATTTATTTTAAAGTACAAATCAATAAATAGTCACTTCGAATAAATTTTTTACTGAAAGTAAAAAAACGCCGTTATTTGAATCTAATAAAGATTTAGTTAAGGCGACGAAACATTTCTTTTATCTTAATAGACGTAATAGACAATTGAAGAGCGAAATTTATTTGATTTGAATACATATTTTTCGTGGGTGTGTAGAACTGGCCCATATTCACCGCTCTTATCCTATCGATATATCCAGTCAACTTCATAGAATTGCTGAAACTCAGTAAAAGTAGCACATGATAGTGTCTTGCTGCCAAGATTGTATGCGACACTAGCAGGATTTTTGGCTGGCGCGAACCCAGCGTTCATAGCTCCGCTCTCGGTAGTCTAAAATCTTCTTGACACACGTCAGATTCCATTGGCGAAAACCGTATGCAGATCGATCGGGCTGTTCCTGAATTGGCCGCATGCACAGAGACACGAACGTTGCATTTCACATTCGGCAGGCATTAACTTGGAAGAACTGCTGTTTCTTCTGTACAAGTGCGTAATTGGCTTTACGGATGATTTCATTGTCATCCCGATGGTGGCGCTGTGATGGGGGTGCGATTAGCGGAAACAACGGCATACTTTAAGGTGTAGTTAGGGAAAGAATGTAGCTCGACGAAATCATCCCATGATTTTCTTTTTTAACCATCCGAATATCAGATAACAAATACGGAAAAATAATTGGAAGGACGCGTTGAAAAAAAAAACTGTGGAGAAGCTTGTAGCGAAGTTGACAGTAAAAAGTTAATGAAAAGCGGAAGGGCAAAACTGTTTCTATCCGGAGAAGTCGAGGAGAGTTATACGAGGACACTTCGTCGTCGAGATGATAGCATGGCCAAATTGCAGTGGAGCACCCTGAAAAAGGAAGAAGCAGCGAAGATAAGAAAAGCGAAGCCGGTGGAGCGAGAGAACGAAGACCCGTGGAAGCGCGTTGCGGTGCTTTGGGCAATCACGACCGTCCCATTCAATTTAACCTCCTCCCGTGCACCGAAGGTTCGGGTTCGGTCGCGCGGGCCTCGTAGGGTGCCCGTGAGGTCGTCGTCGTCCCGCGGCGAGCGGCACCGAGGGGGATTGAGGGGGGGGGGGGGGGGGGGGGGGGGGGGCGGAAGGACGACTTTGAAATTTTTTAGCGAACGTTTCGTTAAGGGATTCCGAGACGGGACACGCCAGCAGGGACCGTAGAGACAAAGAGACACCGAGCCTCGGCATCGCGCGGCGATGTCGCAAAACGGGGTCGTTTCAAGCCCCTCGGGGTTTCGATGCGACGAGAGCGAACAGTACTACAGAAGTCACGTATAATATAGATACATATATACGGTCTGTGTCTTATTCACTCGTCCACCTCGGAGCATCTCATCGGGATCGCCGCGACTGCAAGAACCACCCTGGTCCACTTCTCGTTTTTTCCCTCGATTTATTTTACCAGGCGTACCGGATGAAGAAATCATCACAGAGAATTGTGAAAAACCTATGCGGAGAGAAAAGGAGGAAACTAAACGGGAGAGTGCATGACTGTACAGAAAAAGGCCATTAAACGGCCAAAAAACGAAAGAAAATATTACGTTGGAGAACTGCGACGATGCAGGAGCGTCCTCTGGAAGCTACGAGCTTAAGGGGAGCAGGGAGGTTTGAAATATTGAAAAAAATCGAAAACTTTTGTCGTTGCTTATATGTATAGTATCACGAGTTCAAAATATTTTACCGTCAAGTTTTGCATGACATTCGTAATATTACGGATGGAAGGGTGAAAAATGTACATAGTCCATGCCCGGGATCACCTGAGCGCAAACTGTGAATGTGATTTCGTCAAAACTAAATTTTTCAATGATCTGCACACGATAACTCACAACAGCCAGATATCGACAGGGCATTTTTTCCGAAGATAAAGCATATCACATTCCATAAACGGGACCTGAGAATCGATATAAATGGCAATAAATAAAACGATTTTTTTTTTTCACGTCACTGTCTGAATTTTTTACCAATAATTTTGATTAGGTTTCGTGGATAGAGAAGGGCATTGGAAACAATATTTCTCCTATGGTCGTTTACAGAAATGTTTGAGTAGTTTCCTTGCAGTCGCGTCCATAAACACAAAGTACTTCTTTGCTACAATCGACAATAACAATGTTGTTAACAATAATAATATCAGAATTTTCAACGTATTCCTCGGTAATATCGCCATACATACTCAGCAGAAAGACAATTATTTTCACTTTGTTGTAAATAATATAAAGTGAATAAGTTTTCGGTCGAGCAAACCTTCTTGATCCCCTTAACACTAGAACTCATGTATCATCTTTTATTCTGTCTTCCAACTCATGACGGGTAGTTTCCACCCCACGGGTCCTATGACCAGCAAATGGGGTTTGCCGCACATGAATCTCTTTGCTTTTTACTAAGGAAGAGAACGGCAGGCGGTAAATTTGATTTTCTTAAAGTTTAGGGGGTGAAAATCACACTTAAAGCCCAATAAGTAACAAAAATTGGTATAAATCGCATTTTTGGCGCAATAAAAATTGTAGTTTTTTTCAATGTGTCCCGATTTGCAAATTTCAAACGGCATTTTATAGCAGACACACCAGGCTATTAGAGAAACAAGTAAAAATGAAAACGTCTAAAAAAAATCTTACAAAAAAAACAAAAATTATGAACGAAAAAAAAGATTAATAAAAAATCAACTTCAAAAAGGATGAAATAATTAACGCTGCGACAATAAGTAATATTGTTTATAAACAATACAATAAATAGTGATAATTAATAATAATTAATTAATCGTAATTATTCATTGATAATCTTCGCTACAGTCGGGAGACGTCTCCCAGTAGCGCGTTGTGAGGGAAGACGTCTCCCGACTGTACGATGGAATCCACAACAAAAACAAAATGAAACAATTTTGTCTTCAATGAACTTTGTCATAGAAGAATAATTGTTTATCGATCAAACTCATTCACTTTTTTTTAGTAGTTTTCAAATCCTTTGAGTCATGTATTTTAGAGTTTTACAAAATGTTTCAACTTTTTTTTTTTATGTTAAATTTAAAAAAAGTAAAAAAGTTTCTGTAATACAGTTCATCGAAGCCAATCTTTTTTCATTTGTTACATGCCGCAACTGTCGATTGCCCCATTGAACCAAAGTTACTGGGCAGCGCCTCGACCCTTTCGCAACATGATCTTTCATGGTTGATGTGTAAAAAGTTTACTGAATTCGGTAACTTATAATGGAAGTTCGTATAACTCGACCATAAAGAATTTTGTTACGTTACAAAAGAGACTGAGACCTTGCGCAATTACTTTGGTGTCAGCGATGCACTTTCACAACAAAAACAAAATGGAACAATTTTGTCTTCGATGAACTTTATTGTTTTTTTTAAATAACGTGTTCGATTATAATTATTGCACCGAATATAGTTAATTCACACACTGGTCACGCATGAAACACCGTAATTAATAATAAGTAAGGTTAAGCGCGTAAATAATAATGTGTTCGGTAATACTTAATGCACCGAATATAAAAATAATAATTAACAATGAAAAAACATCACAGTAAATATATAGTGTTGACAGCTCATTCGTAGCGAAACACGAAATGCTTGGGGGTCGTGCATTGAGCCACTGTGCAATTAGCTGCGATTCACGGTGAAAAGGCAAAAATGGCGGCATATCTCGCTGTAATTTCGATATGGACAAACGTAATTCTTTCCGCAAAGCCTTTATCTCTGTGAAATCGCGTCGCATCGTAAGAAAACCTACAAAAAGACACTGGCCACGATTTAAATAAACTGCTTGCCAAATTTCGTCAAGAGATTTTTTTGTCGATTCGGAGAACACTGGATATCAAGGAAACGCGTGATCGCCGTGAAACGCATAACTCCCGTCTTTTTTGCCATAGCGGACAGTCGGGAGTTAAAAAATGGCGACTATGTGCGTACAAATTCACTTTCACAAAACACTAATGGGATATCCAAAGTAAGTGGATTTCCAGCCCAAGCGCGTTGTGTTATTGTCCCGTGCAAAAACCAGAGATCAACTGAGACCACGATTGGCCTGCACACATGATCGGATAGTTGAACTAAATTATCATTCAATTCAATCTACTTTAGAAGCCCGGTTTGAATATGGTCTGCGTTGGTCTTTTACCCCGTACATAAGTTCTAGGGTCATCAAAGGTCCTGCATCGAACGAACGGCAGCGGTGAATGCGTGCGAATAAAAAATACTCGTCACAACAGCGCGCGTTCACCCAATTCACCAAGGTGTACGGTGTAATAAAAAAAGCCGCGAGTGTTTAGCCTTTCGGAAGGGAAACCTTGCTGATGTACGTAAAAGGTAAATAAACAGCGGCGACGACAGTATTTTCCGTGCGAGACGTCCCAACATCAAAGAGAAGAGCGGTCCGTTGCTGTGAATCACTCTCGGGGCTGGTGAGTGCCCTCTGCCGGATTCCACCATCACTATTTGTGTTCCGTGTTTCGCGCCGTCGGCCGGCTGACTCTAAAGAGTCGTCAAGGTATTCCCTGCCCTCCAATATTGCCGTGATTCTTTTTTATCCCCGATACACAAATCATTCACACCCCTCACATAAATAACTGGCCCGAGCATATCAGATATTCCGTTTACAACCGCGAATCCCGTAACATCACCGTAGGGTGCAGTGCAGTTCGGGGTGAAGAGGGTCGCCAACCACATTGTCTCGACAGTTAATTTACTAACACGTAAACAGTGCGTTTATCATGAAATTTTCAGCCAGACTCTCAGTTTCTTCCGTGGCTGTAATGAAGCAGTTGAGGCTCGGTTATTATCAAACTACTAATGTGTCGGAAGATTTTAGTATCCTACAGTGCCCCCGTTCTCCGTGGAAACTTCCTCGCGCCCGTAACTTACGTACAAGCTTACGGGCAAGTGCCTTATACAGGAGACAGGAGGGCTCTTATGACTCCAAACCATGCGCCGGTAGCTACATCGAATCAACGGCGTCTTGCCAAGGCTTTTAAGAAACACTTTTGGCTCTGGTGTGGGGAGTCTATATTCCCGGTATAAATTTCATTCGGGCGTGCGACTCGCACCGCCGCGAAGATACGTCGAATATTTCATAAGCAAGAACTCGTCCATTGCCTGAATTTCAAACGTTGCTCCTACGTTCGTTCGCCCACCGCTGCCTCTCTCCGCCTTTGCCTTCCCTCCTTCGTCTGAAAGTCTATTTTTCCCTCTAGTCTACCACCCTCGCGAATACACCCGCAACCCCCAAGGCCCGTCGTCCTCCCTCTCCGCCGTTTTTTCGATGCCTCAAACGGAATTCTTCTTTTCCCCGTACGATATAGCATGGCTTCCTCGCTTTATATCGCGGACCTCGAGCTTTTCGAGCTTTTTCCCTAGCTTGCCCAGCCACCTTTCTCTTTCCCGATGTTACTCTTCCTCGCTTTCTCTTCGCCCATATCTTTCTGTAACCCGCACGTGCCTGCGAGATAGCCTCGCCTTCTCCGCGAAATTCGTTCTACGTACGGCCACACAGTACTATCCGTATAGTACGTACAAGACGTATCTACGACGTTTCGTATGCCACGCACACAAGGAATATTACGGCTCGCACGTGCCACGCAGTTTCCCTTCTAACGTAGCTATATTCTCGCGCCTATAGTATACCGAATGTATACGACGCCTCCGGTAGAATACCTATGTTCCGTCCACGTTTCTCCGAGTCTCTCTCTCTCTCTCTCATTCGCTCGTTTCTCTCATCGTAATTTGCAGAACCCATTTCTCTGTCTGTCTTTCTCATACCGCCATGGGGAATCCATGAAATGCCGCTTTGCAATGTGCTTTTAACACGTTCGTCATTCGGTACACGCAGTCACGTATCACTCGCGGTCTTTCCGACAACTATCGCTTCGGTACCTGTGGGATACGGCAATTCCCATTCAATTCGGAAATCAATCGTTCACCTGTCCGTTTACCTTCGAGCTTTCACGTGGGATTTTCGCCTTTAATCATGTGTGTAGAGTGGTAATAAGATTTATTCCATTCAATTACAGTTACTTTAACAAAGCTACCTTATTTTATATATAGACATATTGTCGTTTATTAAATCGATATGTAAAGAAGTTATATATTATTTAATCAAACTTAAAGAAACAAAACTTATTTTGGTTTAATCAACGCTTAAATATTTATAATGCGAACGTCTCAACGGTAAATAGTTATTTTACCCTTATTTAATAGTTAGTTAGTTAACTAAGACCAGGAACGCAGTCACATATCAATCGCGGTCTTTCCGACGACTATCGCTTCAATACCTGTCGGATACCGTAATTCCCATTCAATTCAGAAATCGATCGTGCACCTGTCCGTTTATCTACAAGCATTCAAGTGGAACTTTCGCCTCTAATAATGTGTGTACACTGGTACAAATATTCCTTCCATCCAATTAAAGTTACATTAACAAAGAATAATTAATTTATATACCCACCTATTGTCGTTTATTAAATCGATATGTAAAGAAATGTTATACTATTTAAACAAACTTACTTAAACAAACAAACCTTATTTGGGTATAATCAACCCTCAAATATCTACTATGTTCTGAGCGTGAAAAAGTAGATGAATTTGGGGATTTTTTCTTCTAGAAAAACTATTGATTCGATCGCATCCTGCATTTTTTGTTGCATTCTAAGCTATGTAGTATATTAGCACAATTACAAAGCACTGTTATCGGGACCGGAGAACAATGTCTATATTGCTCACATGGTCTGTGTTGATCACGATTTATGGACTGTCAATTTATTTACACAAAAAAAACTACACTGTTGCTTAAAACATAATATAGAAAACAGTTGACTATGTAGGATTAAAAAAATGCACAAAATAGCGACCGTTCGAATTGAAAGTTTGGTTTTTAACGTACATTTCTTAACTTTTTGATTCAATTTTTTTACATGTTCAAGTAAAAACTTTTTTTAAGTAGTCGACAATTAAAACTATTCAACAATACCGTGTCAACATTTGAAAGGAATCGTTGGAACGGTTTTTGAGTATTTATGGCACCGATTTTAAAAACCAAGTTTCAATGTCTGCGATTAATATTTCAAACTTTAAGAATACCTACGAAAAGAAACTGGAAAGCTAATAAAATGCTACTTAGTTATCTGCTCTTAAGCAGCTTATACTTAAAATGCGACTGTTTAGCCTACGTAAAAGGTTTACAGGACCTGACTTAAGACGAGTTCAAACGATCAAAACCTTTTCTCCGACAACGGCTTGCTTGACTATACAAACAATTATGGAATTCCCTGCCTATTTAATAAACTGAGATTGCCACATTTTTATTTACTGTCCATTGAGTCATCATCGAGGTAAATATTTTGAAAATGTTAGCCGAAACCGGAAAGGAGCACTCTCGCCGGTTCACAGGTTCGGCACAAAAGGATTCGTTGTGATTGGAGTTTTAGCCGCCTTTTATAGAAAACAAACGGTCCGGCGCAGAGTGCAAAACATAGTGCGAATATGGGCCGACGGGATAAGATGAACCAGAGCATGTTGACAGAAATGCGGATTTAATAAGGAGTCGAAAATTTCGTTTTTCCAGACTACGATAAAGAGACCCTATTTCATGCCAGCAACGAGGGTGGAAGGTGCCCCATACTTGAACAGCGGGAAGAAAAGTGATTTAGCGGCAGAAAAATTTACTTTTCGGGAGGAAATTGTATATTTCTCTTCTCGTCAAGAATCGGCGACATTCCATCCCCGTTGCAGGCATAGAAATATGGCCACTTTTTAGCATTGTCTGGAAAAATAGCGCATGCCACACGGGAGTAAGTGCCTTTTCACCGCGTGTCAATTTCTGCCCTTCGCTTCGCTCTAGCATCAAATTTCACACTGGGTGAAAAGACGCACTTTCCTGCCGTGTGGCATAATATACTAGCTCTCACTTATATTCACAACAGTGATGTATTTTAAGTATTCCTTCTTTTGCTCTAGCGGGTCGTCGGGATTTAAAACTTGAGATTCTGAAGAGACTTGAATTCGATTCTCAGTGTTCGAAGTAGGGCTGTACGGTTTAGCCGTCTGGGCCGGCTAAAAAATCTGATCCGGCTAATGGACATTATAGTTTAGCCGGCTAAGATGGGTTGGCCGGCTAAAAATTAGCCTCGGCTTAGTCGGCTAAGACGGCTTAGCCGGCAATTATTTTTTATTGAGAGTACAAGGCAACTGATGAAATAAATCAGACATTTATTGTGAACTTTTCGTCATTAAGGACTGCAACGATAGCAGGTCGTTGCTCTTCAAGCGTTTTGCCATATAAAAACTCGAGTTTCATCGAGTTTTGCATCGCTGTATCAAAGCATGCTCTGGAAGTTCGAGATTGCGTTGATACTGTTTGAGCCCTGTAGTTGTAATCGTCGAGTGCTTAAAATGACTAACAATTGCGTTAGCATTTGACGTACTGCTGCTGTAATATTACTCGCGTTATCGTAAGCGATAGCAGTAACCTTATTTTGTAAGTTCCAATTCGAAACTACGCGACCAAGGTGATCTCTCAGATTTTCCGCAGTGTGTCGCTTCGACATATTCAATGAATCCAACGTGTGACTTTTTATTTGCCAATCTGAAGAAACAGCATGGAGTGTAACTGTCACAAACGACGTTGTGGTGCAATAGGTCCATGCGTCAGACGTTAACGCAACTGCTTCGTATTTCTGAACGTTCTCTACGATTCTTTTTTTTTGTAGCCTTATGGACGTCTTAATACGTGTATAGATTGCAGTTCGGCTAGCCATCGTGTACTGTGGCGCGAGATACCGTAAGGTAAACGGATCAGTTGCCGCCATCTTCAATTGTTAAAGGGAATATTTTATTAAAAATACACGTATCGCGGCATTAATCAAGAGTAAACCGCTCTTCAACGTGCCGTCAATTTCGTTTGTATTTAACGTATACTGGAATATTTATTATTAGTATAAATTGCGATTAAGGGCGGTAACTGGGACCGCGGCGGAAACTGGGCCGTTTACCTTATGAGCATGTTGAAACCTTCTCCTTCGACCAAAGATATTGGCAACATGTCCATAGCGATGCAAGTTGCCATGCGTTTTGTAATTCCTTCGCTTTTCTACAATTGGAAATCATAAAAAAGTAAGCTCGTGGACGGTAATAATTAGGTGTGAATGTAATTTGCACATTGCTCCGTCATTTATTATATCCTTTATACGACCTTCCTGTCTAAGGAAGTTCGCTGGATAATTTTGCCTTTGTCACAGAAGCCAGATATGATAAAGCAATGTACAGATTACATTGTTGCCTAATTTCGTTTTTTATACTTGTTTGAACTACTTCAAGTAGATTTATTTTTTATAATTATAATTTTTTTTATTTTTTATGAAAAAAGTTAAGAATGGATTAAAAAATAGCCTCAAAACGACAAATTACGAAAATTTCAGTTAGCGTTTTTTGACAATAAATTTGACGGTAAATCTAGACCGTTTAAATTTTATGAAATGTAAACATTTTTTAATGCACCGAAAAAAGGTGCAAAGTACATTTGCATATGGCTTCCTCATTTATTACAATTTTGCGCATCGCCTTCTTTACGAGGAAGCCAAAATCGATCGACGAAGTTTTTCATAGAGAAAGCTACACGCAAAACTACACGCTACACTAGCTCTACTGATCCACGTTCGGCTTGTCGAAATAATAATAATAATATATAAGTAGTAAGTGGGGATCAACACGGCACGATACGTCTGGAAAGCATAACCGAGTGCTCCATCGAGTTCGCGAGTAAAAGAAAATACGAGTCACCAGATATTGCAAATTTAGCCGGTAAAGCCGAAGCTATTTTTTTACCGGCCAAATCATCTTAGCCGGCCAAGACGGCTTAGCCGGCCAAACGATGATATCAATTAGCCGGACAAGATTTTTTAGCCGGCTAAGACGGCTCAACTGTACAGCCCTAGTTCGAAGCCGTCCCGTGACATTCGAAGGTGGACGTTGATTATTAGCTGACCTCTATGGTCCATGTTATCAATCATGTAAAAAAAAAAACAAGTAAGATGGACCACCGTGCGACGTCGGTGACAAAAAATCGTAAATAATTTTTTTTGCCAGGAGGCCATCAATGGTGTTTCCGGGTACCCATTCCTTTCATGCAAGTGGGATTTACCTTCGGGAGAAAGAGATACAGGCCAAAAGTTTTTAGTGGCCCATATTCACAATTTTTACCCTGTAGTGGCAAAACGGGCAGAAATGTGAATCCGGTGCACCGACTAGAAAATAGATGATGTCCATATTGATGACCACCACATCTTGATCGTCGATAAACTTGCAAACATTTTCAAAGAAATCAAACTAGAAAACTAAGAAATAAAACTTTTTTTTTAAGCTTCCGCCTGTAAAAATAATTACATTATATATTTCACTATAACAAGAATTAAAGTATACCCGTTTCTTTATAATTTTAATAACAGTGAGGTCTCTCGAATATACACGAATTAAATCAATTTTATTAGTTAACAAATAGATACGATTAACCACACATTAGGATATATAAAACTGTGGTCCCAAATTTACCATATGATAAATAAACGGTTATATTTTATATACATTTCTCGATACCTTTTGAGATTTAACAGACGAGTGAAGCAAAATAGTATACCCGATTTCCACGTCCTCCACTTTTCTCTGCATACGCAGCAGGACATTACGAAGAGTTGTGTGTCATCTGCAAAAAGAAAATGTATAAAACAAATTTATAAGCAAATTTATTACGACTTTTTTGGTCGACGATCACGAGTTTTATAATACCAAATAGCCATGTAACGCGAGACTTGCCCTACATAAACATTTTTCACTGGGCAAAGCCCCGGTCATGCGCGATTCCGCCAGACGTTCCAGCGTATGTGGTTATACCGTCTCGTCGGAAACTCTCGAGACAATAAATATAAAATGCGAGCGAGAGCCAGGAGCCGAATGTTCCGACGTCGGTTTTCCATGTTCTTTCCGCAAATCCCGACATACGCGTTCCCCGGCGGCGTCCATTCTGCGGACGGAGAGCGACTCGACGTGGAAATGGACATTGTCCAGCTTGGGGTATATACTCGAGTTTGGCTCGGCGAGTTTGAGAAACCGGGGGCTGTTCGGCGACTTCGGGGTGAGGAAGATCGAAGCATACAAGAGAACAAGGCGAAGGAGAGGGTGGTTCTAACTCGCCAGCTCGGGATGTACGTATATAAGAGAGGGCAGAAAAAGAGGGAGAGCACGAGGAAGGGAGTGAGGAGGAGCGTGGCTTTTGCAGGGAAGTAAAACTCTGCCACATTGCCGTTGCTGCCGCTGTTGGTGGTCCCACGAGATTTCAGAGTCGTGTATCTTCCTTCGCGTATTAGGTACACAACGTAGGTACCGCGCGGCAGGGTGGCATACGTCTGCCACGACGGCGAGCCTGAATAGAGCCACTCGCGTACATACTTTTCCTATGGCTACACAACATCCGAGTGTATGTGCGCGTGTGTGTACGTAGCGTGCTTGCGAAAGCCGCAGCAACGAGCTGCTTTCGCACACATGTCCTTCGAGGGTCTACTCAAGCGCGGATACAACACGTTGCTTGTGCACTATAGATGCACATCGTACACGGAAATGTGCAACTGCCGCATCATTTATACATATACAAGAATGTTGCAATGATCTATATATATATACCCAACGTATATAAGCATACGTGTTGTATGGCCGAAGCGGGCGAACGGAGAAGTGCGCCGGTCGCGGGCTCGGTCCGCGAATACGGATGCGAAAGCACGAATGCGAATATGAATATGAATGAGAGTGCGACGTCCCGCGCTCCCTCTCTGGCTCTTCTCCCTCGACATCCGTCATACGTCTAACGTTACTCATACTCTCGGGACTAGTCCCGAGGGCTCCGGGACCGCCGCCTCTCTTCTGTTGGAAACCCAAACGCCCTTTGCCGGGAACTACGCTTTATGCGTACTGGTTTGCGCGGATTATATCGGCGGTGTTGCTTCTCGTCGCGCGTTCTGAGACGGCCTGTTCTTCTCGCTCTCGCTCGATAGAATTCTCGTATATTATCTTTAGTAATATCCCCGGAGATCCGAAATGGAGACGCGAACTCGCCTGTGAGGATCGAAAAGGGTTCAGATTCCTCGCGGGAATACACTCCCTAGAAATTTCGGATACACTCGATATCAACTGCTGAGCAGGGCTCGTGAGGTAGAAAGATGGGGTTACGCTACGTGTTTTGTAGTTCATGTGCCTACCAGCGATATTGGATATCACTAGTGCGAGTTGGATGACACAACCGTAAAATGGAAATAAAAAAATATAAATATTTTACATTTTTTTTTATACATGTTAATAAAAATGTTGAGTTAGTTATTTGTATGGCAAGGGCGTAAAAAGGGAGTTATTGACGAGTGCAACATTCACACGAGTCAGGACTCTCCTTTCGACGCATCTGCCATTCATATAACATTTAAAAATTCAGTTGATTCAACTAAATGCATTTTGTTGATTGGAGATTTTGTCAAATCAACAAATGTTCGTTTCGTTTAAAAAACTGTTAGTTGAATCAACTATCAGTATCAATATTGCTACTACTAGTTGGATATCGCATCGTAAAATCCGGATGTAAAAATATAAATAATTTACATGCATTTAAAACGGACGAATGATAGTGTACAAAAAATAGATACGCAATATGGTACTTAAATTTTCAAACTTTTGCTTTCGACATCTCGTGAAATGTATGGATATTTGTTCCGAACGAAACAAAGCATTCGATTAGAGTAAACCTGATAAACATGCCCCGTTCCACATATCATTGATCTGCGTGGTAATCAGGGTGGACCATATTCCCCTCTTTTATTCTATTTGTTTCTCAAGCTTCAGTCTTTGTACGATATGTCTCTCTTTGTCTATGAAAAATGTTCGACATCCCTGGCGAATTAATAACACGGAATTTTATTCCGCATTACAAGCCTACATCGTCGCAAAGTCCAGTGAGACAAATTACTCTGAGAGGATTTAATTAACACTCTTAGCGCACGCACATCATGCGGCAATTCATGACGTTCTTTTTCGAATCATCTATTAACCCTTTGCCCGCTATCGGGCTGCAACCCGATGTTGATATCCATGCGTCGGATGACTGTCGACTTGTTTGAAGCAACCTATCGTGAACAACAGATGCATTAATGATTCATCAATAATAGAAGTTTGGGTGATACACTAAACCAGACCGATTTTGTATGGATCGCGCATGCGAAGAATAGAGTGGGGACGAGCGTTGTTAATAGGGGTGGTTCTGACGCCCTTTTCTCGGAACACTCGCTACTTTTGACAAGAGTCGTGCACCCGTAGCACGACGGCTACACTTTCAATTTCGTGCCTCGCCCCGGTGCACCGACACGACCGCCACCGAAAAAATATCATAGGTACCACACAGTGCTGGTGCGCCGGGGACGGGGTGGTCGACCGACGAATCGTATATGGAGACAGATGGGGCGAGGGGCGAAGGGGGGTAATTCGGTCTCGGGGGAGTTTTCCGGGAGGACAATGGCTAATAATTGTCGTCGGTGCGCATTGCCCCGTCGTCGTTCACCACCACCACCGAAGACACTGCTGGAACCATCGTCGCCACGGGATAACCATGTACGAAACGAAGTTTGCGAACACGGGAACGTGTACGACCCAGTCAGGTCTCGCGAGTATTGTTATCGCGTTTCACTAACGCACTGACGTTCTTGTACTGTCGCTTTTTTTCCTTCTCTTCTTTTTCTGCCGCTCTGTCTGCGCAGCGTGGAAGAAAAGACAAAAAGGGATATACGCGGGGTCTCTATACCCGAGGGTGCAGATGGGAAGAAAAGGTAACGATGAAAAAATACAAAGACCTGCGACATCAGAGAGGGTGTGACAGATAGGGGGGGCTTTTCAGTTCTCGCCGTGCTAGTTACTCTCTGACTATGTGAATTATGCTTTTTCTATCGATCCGGTGTATCGCACTGGTGTGGAAGTTCTGTCATTCGAACTCTCGAACACATCTTCATAGCGGCGCGCTGCGAGTTCCATATCAATTCATCGATTCAATAGATGACTTATCGGTGTTAGTTTTTTTTTTTTTTAATTGTTCGTCAATATCGAAGGGTGGACATAAAACTGCCATAGGGTGAAAGTGGAGGATATGGCCCATCGCCAATAGGACGCAAATCAATTATGCACGGTCAGGATTATATTCATCAATTTTACCCTGTATATCTCACCGGTGAATCCCGACTGATTTTAATATGAATTTATTTACGTTTATGTGTGGGTTCATGATTCCCAACCTAACATTGTTA
>JAPYZC010002693.1:0-13885 GCA_030522665.1 Ichneumoninae sp. A BG-2022a | reverse complement strand
TATATCGTCGCGATCGAAAGTTCCGATATTTTTTAGTTAAGAAATATCGATACGAATTTCTCGTCGATACGTAAAACAGAACAATGTTACGGAAGTAAGGTGTGACGGTGTAATGCGAAATCGGCAATGCAACTTGTCCATTTTCTTACAATTATGTTCGCAATCGCGGCAATTTGATGATCGATTGTACAGACGAGTAAAACGTACGATCAACAAGCAATGCGGTTGCGATACAATGGAATTATTTTTTTAAGCATAAGGGTTTTGTTACCGGAACGAATGGAAACGTCTATCCTGCCAATTTCGCTGTAGAGAACTGCGGCGAGCCAGGACAGCGCAATCAGCCAAAACGTTATGAACAATGCTGCCAACCACAACGATACTATTCTGCTTTGGGAACGATTACAGCTGCACGACTTGTTCTGTTTGACTCTTACACCTGGTCGAAGTCTTCTGTAATTTGAACAATTTGGCCGTTTATCATTTACGTTTATTTACATTTATTCTACGGATTCTTTTTTAAAGCTCATGCGCTCAAACTTGAATAGATTTTTTAAATCCCTTAGTGTGCGCGCAGATCGCAAACAGTTTTTCGCAAGTTTTTTCTGTTTCTTTCGGACATTGTTTTTAACAAGAATATTCAACTTTGAGACTGGACAGTTTGATGTTTGGTGAAAAAAATAAGAGCAAAGGAACATAGGGGTCTATTTATCAAAGTAGAGACCGTCGTCTGAACTAAAACGCAGAAAGGAAATGAAAATGTCACAATCAAGATGAGCCCATGGCGCACTAAGGGTTAAATTTTTTATCATCGATCAGAGTTGTACAATTATTTATTCGTCCTCATGATCGAGGAATAAAAAATGGCTGGCCTTGTATCAATGTTTTAAACAAGCTAACCGTTTGACTTTTTTTTTCCTCGGAGTGAGCACCAAATTTGACACATCGCTGTCACTCTCCGATAACGAATCGAGAAGATTAATTATCTCCTTGTTGTTGATTTTCTCCATTATATTCGATCACAGACAATGACAGGTCATCGATTGCCAATTTCACTTTTCAATTTGTAAAACATCACTTGTTAAAAAATATTTACATAACCTCGTTTGGGCCAGCTTTCTCCGCTCAATTTGAAAAAGTTTTTGTATTCGTACTTGTCGTTTTTAGACGGAAAAATGCACCTTGACGACAATTATTAACATTTTATTGCCTCTTATTGTCTAATTACTCGCGGCTCGCGGCTACAATTGTTTATTATTTTCCATCTGGCGATGGACAGCGCGACTCGTGGCGTGTCATCTGTTACAGAATGCGTCAATCGTTTGCGTTGCCGTACTTGTGCTCAATCGGTAGCGGGAGATATCTGTATTTTATCAATTATCATATTTCACGGCAATGCAATGAAACACACATAACAACACAGTGATAGTTAAATATTAACTAAAATATCCTTACTGCGTGTTCAACATATATTTTACAACGAACATACATAATACATGCTCATATATTCGATGCCGCTTTTAGAGCGCTTGGATCATAGTAAATACTTAGCTGATGTCCGCGGATTAATCATCCTACTTACTTCTCTTCTCGGATAGTCTTTAAATATCCAAAAGCAGTGTTACACAATATATTTTTATTTATTCATAATAATAATTATAATAATAATATTTTTATTATAAAGTTTCATCGTGATATAAATTATAATTTTTAACAAGCCGCTTCTAATGATACAGTAAACAGTTAATTAGAGATATCGAAAACTAACAATAATAATAATAATAATAATAATAATAATCGGTAATTCGAGTACGCGCGATACCTATATGTTAACACTGGGAGCCACGTGGGGAGTCTGGAGTATCCTGTTTCACGGGGCGTTTGTAGATTCGTCTTTTCTCTCGAACAGTCCCAATCAGTCTGTCCTAGCGCATAGTCATATTCGAATCGTGTTACGATGAGGCGATTTCTCGTATTCTTTATTATCGCGATATTTCGCTGTGAAAGCGCCGAGGATGATCTCAATTGTAAGAGTATAGAAAACAAATCGCCAACTTTGCGACTTCAAAAACATTTATTTTGCGAATATGATCCGGAAGTGAGACCTGCATTGAAAAAAAGTAGTCCAACGATCATTGATATTCATATGGCCCCGCAATACATCGAATTCGTCAGTGAAATATTTATTTATTTATAAAAAGACAGTATTTATAGTATCAAATGGTTATTACACTGTTATTGAAATTTTTTTGTAGTATGAACAGCAGAACCAGCTCAACTTCTACGTATGGCTTGACATAGTGAGTAATTGGGGAGCCAATTAAAAAAAACTTTTCAAAATAAATCTCGTCAATCGTTGCATTAAAATATTAAATATCGTTGTACCCTCTTCAGTCCTGGCCAGACGCCCATCTAACCTGGGAGCCTGAAAAATGGGAAAACATACGGGAGATCCACGTAAAAAGTTGGAGAATATGGAAACCCGATTTATCGGTGTTCAATCAGTTCGTATTATATTTATTATTTTACGTGTTATTTTACTCTTACAATTTTTGAGCTAACGGGCTAAAAAGTTATACACGATGGTTCTTATTTAATTTAGCAAAGATCGATTCGAACTGTTTAAATTTCATGAGATTTTGCATCTTTTTGAATTCAACGAAAAATTAGTACCTTTTTTCGTCTCTCTTTCTGACGCGAATTTTAGTACGAAATATCGAGCCGAGAGTAAAATAATTGAAAGATTTGTGATGAGTGGAAAAGTACATGCATGAGACATTATTTTCATTAATCGAGAACATTTTCTCCATGAGGAAGCGAAATAATAATGACGGAAAATGATTTTTCATAGTGATAAAGCTTTGTCCACAAAAGTAGATTAGACTTGTGAAAATCTCGATATCGACGCTTCTTTTTCCTTTATTTTCCTTGTGACTATCGCAGCGGTGACATGAGCGAGACTAACGCAGAGATGGCATCGACGGATTGCTCCGTCACCTTCAACGGCACTGTCAATTGCGTTGCACCGAGCAAGTACACGAGTCACTGCCCAACCGATTACAGCGAGTGGCCTTACGACAAACACGACTGTACAATACAAATCGGTGCATGGATCTACGAACGAAGCGAGATCCTCTTGAAATTTGGCAATGATTCTGTACCTGTTTTATTATTATTTTATCAATGTTATTAATACTATTATTATTATTATTATTATTATTATTATTGTTGTTGTTATTATTATTATTATTATATTGTTAATATTACGCTTGCAGATTATGATGGAGGGATTTAGGCCGAATCACCAGTGGCACGTTCACATACAGAGCAAAGCTCCGGAATATCGTCGACGAGCGACTCACGAAGATGGAGACTTATCGATATTCATAAACGTTAAATTGCAGAGACACGCATCGAGACTCGCGATCGTTTACATTTTACCCATCGTTGGTACGAGATCCCAAAAATAATCCCATCAGACTCGTGTACTTAACATTATTGTTATTATTATAATTTTTCAGTTCTCATGATACTGACACTCATAGTCCTGTGGCTCGATTCGCAGTCACTCGAGCGGATAATCGTCGCTTGCATAAACTTCATTTGCCATATACTTGGAATATCAGATTTGCACTATTACTTCCCGACCAATGGATCAGAGACTATACCGAAAATACGTGAGTTTCGATAGACAGGATATGTTGCACAATCGAGCCAGCGGAGGATTAATTTGGTTGATGACCCATTCGTTGATGACCCATTTTTACGTTTCTTTTTATTCTTTCCCAGTATCATTCTACGAGACATCGGTTGGATTAGCCGCGTTCGCACTAATTTTCACGTGTCTGCTGAGAAAATTGCGGGACATGAGTATACCCGCACCCACATGGATCGTGACGTGCACGACACTCGTATTGAGTAATCCGGTCAGAAGTTTGCTGAGACTCAACGTCGCTGAGCACAAGAGAGACACCGAGGAGAGCGAAAATAACGTACAAGCTGTGCACAGACCGAAGGATCGTACTTGGCAAGAATTAGCCACGATCCTCGAGTGGATAAGCTTCGCCGTTGTTTTGTTCACTTATATTGTCATGCTCGCTATTGTTTTGCCACCGAGAGAACCGGTCAGCCATCATATCTCTTACTGGTACTAGAGACACGTAACGACAATAACAACAACAACAACAAAATACATCGTTCGCATAACAAACAAAAGAAAAACGTCATATCTACAATCATACTTTGGACCTGTAAAAGTCTTTGAGTAGGGAAAGGAAATAAATATTTCAACACACATCTGCAAATATTTCTTTCTACCCTTTCTTCAATTTTTTTTAAGCTACACTTTCAAGTGACGCTTCTGTAACGCCTCTGTGATTCATCTAATTGAGTTCCGGCCTTGTTGGAATTGCGAAGTGGCTAATAATCCAAGAAGGTCAGCAATAAATTCGACTTCGGAAAAGTTATAAATGTGTTATTATCTCGGAGCACCGGGTCTCGATGTAATGAATCGTTAGAAGCCGAGTCCACTTACCGAAATATACACGTGCAACAACGTCAATTCAAATGCACATCGAGTATCTCATGGAAGGTCAGCAAAGGAGTTAATCAGGAAGTGTGTAACCTGGAGTGGGGCGTCCCGAGATCATCTGGAGTCTCGAGTTTCGCGGGACGTTTGATATAAGTGATTTTGAAGCTGGCAGAGGCCTGTTTCGTCAGTGTCATACTGCTACTTTTTTTTCCTTCCTATTCACCATGACGATACGCGCCACAATTTTTTGTCTCATTATTATTATTTTCTTTTTGTTTGTTTCATCGTGTCGATGAAACTCGTCAACTCGACTCTCTCATTAACGACATCAGCCAAATCTGACGAGTGCAAACCTATCGTTGAGAAATCGACTGTAATACGTTTGAAAAAAATATCTCTTTTGTCAATATGATAAGAGGGAAAGAACAATTAGTGTAGAGCAAAATGTGGTAGTTTTGCTCTACACTAATAATAATAATAATAATAATAATAATAAAATGTGTAGTGGCAAAATGGGGCAACGGGGCAAAACGGGGTTTCTTATATACAGCGAGCAAATCTGTCTTGTTTAAACTCCTCATTATGTATAACTATAATAGAGACAATTCCATAACATAAATGATATTACATTCGTTGCGTAACTCTCGCAGCGGTAACGAAGACTCGAATGAGTACGGTCTTCGAAACGCAGCGTGCTATATTCACAAAAATGGAATGATAATGTGTACACTTCAAATTCGCCATACTATAAGATGTCAGACAGACTTCAACTAATTGGCCTTCATCGTGGTCGGTGACACAGGAGAACATACGCTTCGTGGAGCAACTGTAATTAAAATTTTTAATAATCAAAATATATAATTTTATAATATAATAATTATAGGTGTTTATGAACTTTTTAAAATGAAACGGAGAATGGCAATTGGCCGTCTCCCGGGTTTTCGTCGATCAGAGAAAATCCCTGTTTTTCGTAAGCGTCATTTCATATTGGACAGAGTTGACAATAAGCTGAGCGGAAGATACGTCTCCCCGGTCATAAGTATTTATCCTCGTCTCTTTATATTACACGCAATTATTATTTATTATCTATAATTCATGAAAATTCTTTAATTTTTTTTGGCTTTCCGAAAGTCATGACGGTCATAACGCTGACCACTCGATCGTCTAACAGTCGCGTATCTCAATACTATAATCCATATATGCTTTGCATAAAGGTTCTACAGTCCCCGGCTTGCGCCAGTAGGTAGGTAGGATCTCTTGGATTCTCGAATGTTAAAAACAACAAGAACAATAATAACACTATATGAATGATGTATCAATGCTCTTCTACGCCTACTCATTGGTACTCGCGATCATGGCGCTCCTCCTCACCTTCTGTCCGGGAAAGACGCCTGGGAAAGAGACGAAGAATCCTCGACCCGGATGGATCACCTCCTGGACGGCCTCCTTGGTACGCAGGGTTCGCAGTATGAGAACCAAGGCCAGATCAATTTTTTTACTCTGCATGCTCGAGCTACTCTGTAGCTCCTCAGGTCGAACCCGATGTGAATGACGCTGGCGGTCTAAGTAATGCGCTCTGCATTACTTAGTTCGCGAGTTTTTTTTATTCTTCTACGCCATACTGTACGCAGTTCTCGTACCGAATTCGTCGATGTGGACTCCGATAACGGATATCCTCTACAGCAACCCGATTCAATAATTTTCAATCTCTTTGTTTGGATCTCCTTTGTTTGCTTTTTAATCTACGTTCGATTCTATACGTTACGATACGACTTCCTGTAATCCGCGTGTAACGCTAATCTCGCACCAGGAAGTGTTGAGAGTTGACAACGAGAATAGCGTCGTTTTTTAACGGAAACTTTGCAGTAACGGTAACACGACGAAGCTTTTTCAGTTTTTACAATAAATCATCTCAATATATTTAATTTAAGATAGTGGAGAGCGGGGCAAAATGGGGCAACGGGGCAAAACGGGGTTTTTGGGCAAAACTAAATTTTACAATAATTTTTGGATCGGACAAGGTGGCAAACCGGGGCAGAAAAGCCTGATGTATCCGATAGGGCGAATTTGGTCATCCAAAAATTATTGGAAATGACGTTTTGCCCAAAAACCCCGTTTTGCCCCGTTGCCCCATTTTGACCCGCTCTGCCCTACATATCTCAAGCCGATTTTTTTCTCTTCATTTTATTTAGTTTAGGATACATATGTAATATGTATCTAGAAAAATTGATTTCCAATTTTCCTCTTTCAAATTTATTTTTATTTTGTTTCCGTGGCGTTTGATACAAGTTTTTGTCGTTCTGCCGCTAGAAACAGACCTACGAGCCAGTCGCGGTCCGATACCGTACAGTTTGGTAGTGGCTTCTCGTCACGATCAGGTAAATTCGCTGTGATACTAGTATTATTAACAAAATTTACACTTTTATCATCGACAACCGTCAACTTGGAGGACGAGTGCAAAATTTTGCCCTTTTGCACTCGTCCTTGCCACGGAAAAATCGTTGCACACGCGGCGTATCTCTTTTGTCATTACGAATCTTGGAGTTTATCGACGGTCGATAAAAAAAAAAAAAAATGGGACGCAGGCCTACATCGCGTTAGCACCAGAACTAAGTAAGGATAATCATATCAAACGCCTTCTTCGTCGCATTTTACTAAATAAAAAAAAAAAAAATTTAATGAAAAATATGTAGGAGAGATCGGGTAAAAAAAATGGGGCAACGGGGCAAAACGGGATTTTTGGGCAAAACGTCATATTCCAATAATTTTTTGGATTACCGAATTCGCCCTATCGGATACATCAGGTTTTTCTGCCCAGTTTTGCCACCTTCTCCGATCCAAAAATTATTGGAAAATAACGTTTTGCCCAAAAACCCCGTTTTGCCCCGCTCTCCCCTATATTACATATAAAAATGTGTATTTATTAATGTAAAGTTGCTGATCCTCGTAAAAATATTTAAATATATAAATATATTTTATTATATTTATGAAACGCGAATGGTGAGCGAAGAACCCCATTTTCACACCTTGTGAAATAAAATTTTGTTCGATACTCGTGCGAAAAACGTTTTCTGAACTCGTGTGATTGTAACACTCGCTTTCGGCTCGTGCTGCAAACTCACACTCGTCAGAAAAAATATTTTCGCACCCGTATCGAAATGTACTATTAGAAGTATAAATAATCTTATATACGCCAAAATCATAATAATTATTTTTATTAAATGTAGGCCACATCTGTGCAGGCTTTAAATATTATTTTCCATTTCTCTCTTTAAAAATTATTTTAATGTAATAATAAAAATGTACGTGATGAGGAAATGCACAGCTCGAATCATTCTCATAATCCATATGGACTGAAGTTTCGCGAGGCACACGTATGGTATAATTATCGTCACGGCTATGCACATTATTAGATCTAATAACTCGTTCAGAGTCGACTCATCGAAACGCACACTCGCGACACATCCAATGCAAATAAAACATCCAAGTTATATTTTTTCCTACAAGTTGAGGCAAAAGCGGTAATCACGAAGCGTATAACGTAACGCGAAGAGGGGCGTCCCGAGATTATCTGGAGTCTCGAGTTTCGCGGGGCGTTTGATACAAAAGTGGTTTTCTTTTTTTTTTTGTTTGTTTTTCTTTCGTACCGCTAGTATAGATCCGCAAGCCAGTCGCGCTGATACCATACAGTAAACCAGCAGCTTTTCGTCACGATGAACAAATTCGTTGAAATTTTTTCCATTATTGTATTAATAAACCTGACACTTTTATCATTGACATTCGCGGAGAAAGACGAAGGAGAATGCAAAAAGATTGAGGAAAAATCGCCGTACATGCGGTTGAAAAAATATCTCTTCTGTGAATACGAACATTGGGGTTTACCGACGCTCAATGAAAAAAATGGCACGCAGGTCTCTATCGGATTGGCACCGAAAATAGCAAGTTTCGTAAGTTCAATCTATACCGTCGAATTAAACCGTCCTTTTTTTTATTTAATTTTTCTCTATTTTTTTCAGAACGAAGACGATGGTACTCTGGAAATTTTTGGCTGGATGTTCCTCGTAAGTGTTCTGACTCGCACTGTGAATTATTATCGTTGTATACATCTATAAATTAATCGTTATTTAATCGACCAAGAGCTGGGACGATCCCCATTTGAAGTGGGATCCCACGTCCTTCGGTGACGTTACTTGGCTCCGAATAAACTCTTATGAAATGTGGGAACCCGAAATAGCGGTACTTAGTGGGTGAGTGTCGTTGCATTCGTGACGGTTATTACTTGCAAACAAACAAACAAACAAACAAACAAACAAACAAACAAACAATAAGTAATTTTAATAAAAAATGTTATGGATCAGAGGAAACGAGGATTCCAACGAGTACGGTCTTCCTTTCACCGTCTGTTACCTTTCGCGTCGTGGAATGGTTATTTGTACACCGCAGGTACGTCACACGATGAGATGCCAGACCGACTTCAGCCAATGGCCTTTCGATCGTCAAAACTGCACACTGATATTTTCAACTTGGATGCGATCGAGCGAACAAATAAGTTTTGCAAACAAGATCAGCGAAACGGTACACAATCGCAATATTTTAAACTTTTGAATTAACAAGTTTGAAGAAACTATGATATTTGTAGATCGTTATGGACTTCTTTCAATCAAACGGTGAATGGACATTGACGGCCTCTCGAGTATTGTATGACCAGCGACCTTCTCTTTTGTCTAAGACACAGGGAGCGACTTCACCGAGGCTGTCGATTAATTTTATAGTTGACAGAGTGCACAATCAACTCAGCGGAAGATACATTTCGCCGGCTATAAGTACAGATATATATATATATATATATATATTTTTCTTACATTAGACGCAATCACGTGAAAGGCCAATTCTTTTTTTTTAATCAATTTTTTCAATTTATTGTTTATCGTTAAAACCACAGTCATGATGGTCATGACTATGACTACGTTATGGCTGGATCCCAGATCAATCGAACGACTCGCTGTTGCTTGTGTCAATGCGATTATTCATCTATTTTGCATCCAAAATCTTCACTGGGTTCTTCCGCACAACGGATCGACGGTGCCCGGTATACGTGAGTATATTTAGTCAGGTCAAAGTAATCGCAAAACCAACACTTTAAAGGAAGGATCCGAATAAATATTTTCAGTTCTCTTCTACGCCAACTCCTTGGTACTCGCGACAATCGCACTTCTTCTCACATTCATCCTGGGAAATGTTAATGAAATAAAAATTCATCCACCAAAATGGGTCTCATCGTCCACAGCGACGATACTGAGAAGCAGGCTCGGACAAATTTTGTTATTGAGCATGCTCGATCCCAAAGTAGCCGCCGAGGTGGAACCCGATGCCGATGACGCCGGCGATCTCGTCAGCTCCAACACAAAGACCACGGCTTGGGGCTACGTAGCCGTTATGTGCGGTTGGATATCTTTTCTCATAATTCTCTTCGCTTACGTTGTAATGTACGCTGTTCTTGTTCCTAATTCGTCGATGAGGCCACCGATAAAGGGTATTGGCTATTACGGCCTTATGTCGTAATATACGTCGGGGCGCACCGAAATAATTTCGAGTCTCGGAGGGAGAATTTCGATTCGGTAAGAGCCTACTGGCCACTTTATTTTTCTACTTTTATTAATTAACCTTACGCTTTTTTCACCATGGAATCAGAAAAAGCTCGTTCCAATGAGTTTTTTTTTGTGTGGATACGAGCGAACCATTATTAGCAGTATATGTCCTTCATTAGCAAATTTCGCGGGGGCCATATCGGTTGAGGGATTAAACTTTACATACACGATTTTCATTCAGTTAATTGTTTGTTTAGGAATAGAATGTCGTGCACTCCGACTCGAAGACATTGGCCTGCATTTGCTACGCAACTACTTTCTTCGGTCGGGCCTCGTACCGCAGTTTTTCTTATTTTTTAATACGTCGATCTAGTTTAAAATAGTTCGATCAAAGCATTATCAATACTTCATTAAAATATGGATATTCAAAAGGTGCTTATCATTTAATAGATCAAACATATTTTCTCTTTTTTATTACAAATAGATTTATTTAAAAAAATGCATAACTCGAATCTCTCTCGTAATAAGTCTGTTTCTTGTACACATACATACATACATACATACAACGTCACGCACGTATGTAAATCAGATAGATAAATCACAATCAATCTAAACTCAATCTCGCGCCGCGCGACTATAAAACGGTAAAGAAAAAAAGTTAAATCATTTTTTGCGATGACTCCGACCGTGTAAGATCGCGACAATATACAATATTATGGTTATTGGTTTCTTTTTTTTTTTCTGTGTTTACGTATATCCGCATATGTAGTCTGTACGGTGTGTTATTTATTTTCTGCATAAAATATTATGATTGTGAAAAATGGCGAGAGAAAGAAAATACGTATACAATAATCGAGAAACAAAGAAAGATAGAAATAAAAGGACCTGCCTTGGTTAGTCATCGACGATAACGAACTTCTCGTATACACGAATGTTCTCAGATATCGTTTTCCGTCGTCTCACTGTGATTGGTACAGCAAGTAATCCTTCAACATTTGTGGCAATGGCAGGGCGTTGACGGCGTTTCTATTTGTGTACTGGAGAATGGCGTCTCGGCAAGCGCTTTGCAAGCTCAATACTGTTAAAAAGGATTTATTCAATTAATCATCTATTTATTTCCACTGTAAAAAATTCATTATGGAAATTGATATGCATAATACGAAGTTTGCGTTAATAAAGCGATAGATTTTATATTTAGTATCCAAGTATGATTAAAAGAATGGTATGTATAATCGATCCTCGTTTTCGAGAGGTTTAATATACCGATAAGTTTCATCTCAATTTTGCAAAAAATTTTATCCGTGTATGCAGATTATCACAGATTGTTTTAACATAAATAATTTATTACATACCGCCGTACAACTGTACTATCCTGACTTGCTTCGTCGTACCGTAAACGTCGACGACTGCATGCAGAGGACCAGCTTTGTAAGGTATGTCCTTTCCGCAAACACCCTGATCTTCTCCGTTGATTATAAAATGCATTTCGGCCTTATCCGAGCCAGCTTGTGGCACGTACATAACACCGATCCGACTTCCTGTTTCGGTGGGCAACAAGCTCTGCGACGATCCTACGGTATTTGGGCGCAGTACGGTGAAAGGAATGACTCCACGCGACGTCTGTACACTTATTCCATCCGTCACTAGTTTTTTCTCCCTATGAGGAATCCCTTCGCCTATGGCGCGGAAGTAAATATAACTATGAGACAATAATTTATATATAGCGCATGCTTAATTCAATGCCAAACAAACGTGGTCTGTACCGAAAACTATAATTTATTTTTCTTTTCTATGCTTTTTCAATATTTTACACTCCAAACTGTGTAATGCAATAGTCAGGCTGACGCTAATTGTCAGCTCTCGGTCAGAAAATGTTGGGACCATAGAAAAAAAAATATATATATTAAGGTAAGGGACCCAGTTTGTGACACTCTCCCAGTTTGTGACGGGGGTACCTCTAGCATAGGCGACTCTCCCCACAATTTCATATGCAGGCAATGAGTAGCGCGCATTTGGAGGGATCACAAACTGCCACTCTTAATCCTCCATGTTTATCCGTATGATTTTATACGCTTAAAGTGAGAGATGTGCGGCAGAAGTGTCACAAACTGGGTCGTTTACCTTAAATCTTTTTTCACATACCGAGCTTGGCATGGTTGGTGACCAAATTGTTACTGAGAAGTATTATCAACATTGGATAACTTTATTAGACTAATTAGCCAAATTGAATAAGCAACGATTCTCACCATAGCCATTGATCCCTTCCAGACTAACCCATATATGCGGACTCTGAGTTATAGCGAATACCCAACTGGATCCCATCTTTACCAGATGGGGCAGTGCGTACTGAGGCAAGCCGTTTCTGTCAGCGGTCGTTGGATCTATCTGCGTCAGGCCCAATCTCATGTGGCCGCTCCATCCCAACTCGTGCTTCTCTATCTCCAACAAAAATATCTCCCCAGGCTGCAATGGTTTTTCACTGAAGGTCAAAGCATTTGCGAAGCTAGCTCTTCTGAAAGCCACTGTATTGTCATCGTACAGTATTATATTTTCGCCATGACTCGGATGAAACCTCGTTATAATCTTTCGCGATTTTTCTGACATTTCATAAGGAATTGTTGAATTACTGGACTGCCTAGTCCTTAGGGGGATAAAGATGCGGCGCTCGGTGCCCAAGGTACTTCATCTGAAGGGGGTTATAAGCTAGGATATAACAGGCTTTCGTTTCTTCTCGAGGACACGGGACACGAATTATTCGAGGTCTAAACAGGATTGACGCGTTCACTTTCTCGTAAATTACAAACAAAAATAACCGACGTATTATTCGACGAAATATCGGTTAAACCCTCTCGCGCACTTGTATCTCGTCGGATCACAACGTAATATTGAGTATTGAAGTAGCTGTTGTAAAACTGTAACTGTAAGACGAAGGTTAGCAGCGCTTGCGCGACGCAACAAACTTTTATCACTGTTTATTGCCCATTTTTTTTTTTTCCCTCACGTAAACGATTACGCGTGTAACACTCTACGGCCCCATTATCCCACATCCATAACCGTCCGCGATACTACATGAATCTGTAACACTTGGAATAATTTAATCCCGCAACTAGAATAATGGCAGTTGACACACTGATATTCTATTGTCGGTTTTTTTTTCTTCTTCTATCCTCTTCGTATTTGTCTTGTGTTGTTTTGTTCGATACTTGGGAAGAGTTCGGAAATGTTTCTCGCTCGGCACCACTGATCGACTTTATGCAGGGTTTCATTTACGCAAAATTCATTTCAGCCAAAACGTATTTCCCCCAAAAAGTAACTAGGTTAGAGAAACACCATGTATCCAGACATGTATCCGGATCTTATTATACTATGTATGGCTGCTTGGGACCGAATTTAATGTCAAGTGAAATCGACTGAATTCATAGAAGTGGAATTTGAGCGCCCCTAGCAGGGGCGCTCAAAGACACAACACGACTATATATTCGAATCCGGCGCCGGCTTTTATGTGATTTTTTTCTTTTTTTTTTTTTTATTATTCTAACTGTCGCCATATTTTCCAAATCCCCTACTATACTCCATGTTCCTTAATCCAACTATTTTTGTCATTGGCTGCAAATTCCACAATTTTTTCATTCTGTCTTCGGGATGTTACTTCCCGCCCGGAAAACTGATTTTTTAAATCAGAATCTTTGACGTCATAGGGGAAATACGTCACTTCTGTTTGAAAATCTCATTTCAACGCTCGGAATGATAGTGAGGACGCGTTTAT
>JAPYZC010002692.1:0-17111 GCA_030522665.1 Ichneumoninae sp. A BG-2022a | reverse complement strand
GAGATATAAATGTGCCATTTTCTTCAGGTTTGAAGAAATGGGTTTTTTAGAAAGAAAAAACAACTTTAATGTGCTATAAAACTTATTTAAAAATACTTTTTAACAATGTTTTAGGTACACGTAGAAGAGAGTTTAGTACTGAAAAAATGAGCTTTGGTTCTAGTCGATAGGTCGTTTAGTTTTTTTTGTTATCACTCCCACCAATTTAAAAAATAATAACCAGGAAACTATGCGGGGGCCACTTACGCAGTATTTTTTTGTTTTGTGTTTAAACAAATTTTTTCGTACAGTTCAAATATACATTAACACATATCTCTAAATTCACGGGGCTCACTTGTTTTTTTCCCCTCCTAAAAAAATCCCTGAAAAACGCTTCTTTTAGACCTTGTAAAGCAGGACCCCCCCTTAAGTTGGCACCTGAAGTTGGCCAGCTGACCCGAATAATTATTATTCCAGTTACGCAGCTCTAACACCTAGCCGCGTGACGGGTACGACGCTGGTCGTATGGGCGATAGCCGCCACCGCAGTGGGGCTCCAATCCTCCCTCGACCAGGGTCCGGACTTCTGTGGCCGACGTTTCAACAGCATCGCGATACAGCAGGTAATCGGTGCTTGTATCCTCGTAGGACTGCCGGCACTCGTTACGATCCTCCTTTACCTGAGGCTCGTGATACGCGTCCGTCGCGCCATGAGGGGTTCGTTCAAGCCGCCGATAGCCTTCTCCTGGGACTACTCTCTGACGAAAACGAACATGTGTAGCTGCGTTCTGTTCGCCGTCTTCTGGCTGCCGTTCGGCGGCGCGATTTGCGTCAGCGCCGTAAGGCCGGTCAGCGCCAGGATCATCTACAATCTCGCCTGGTTCGCCCTGTGTAAGTCTTGCTTCAACAATCTACTATACTGCGTCGCCGATCGCCACTTCAGAAACGCCTACGTAAAGCTATTTCACTACTGCTGCTGCAAGACTACGGTGAGCTTCTCGCGGCGACAGAGGGGCGACGGTGGCAGGTCTTCCGGGGACGTTAAACTCAGGGTCCACATTATTCACTCGTACGCGAGTCCCGCCTCGTGCAGGCCGACGGTCGCGAGGGTCAACGGTCGGGAGGGCTACGAGCTCTAGACTGTTTCCCTTGGACCGTCCAGCCTCCGGCGTTCTCGCCTCTTTTTGTCACTCGTTCCCGTCGAGCTGGCACGTACACTCTCGCTCTCATTTACCCGCTCTGTTTCGTCGATAGAAACTGGACATTGAACTAGAAAACCGTCCTTACAAAACCAACCTCCTCCTCGTCCTTACCCACGGCATTCGCTATCTCCAATGACACGACTAACGAACGTGCTTACTCCGTCCATTGCCGCTGAATATCTTATTAACTTCCCCGTTCGCTCCCCGTCGATGCCCCACCCCTTCCTTTCGTTCGCAAGGGGGAATTATGTAATACGAAAATGAAAATTCACACTCGCTCGGGGTACGCTGTTAAAGAAATAATTTACGTTAATAATGTTCGTTGCACCTTTCGATAGGTCGGTAGATTTTTTTAAATAACGTCAGTGAAGGTACCAGGGGTGAAAAATACGAAAGTAAAAAGAGGGGGAGAGAGAGAGATTGTGCGTTCGAACGAACGACTAGTCGCTTCGATACGGCGAACAGTCGAGGAGATTTTCATCTCATACGGAAACGTTCACGGATCGCTCGAGGAAAGATTCTTTCAAGGTCGATCGATCATCAACGCCTGTATATTGACTGTAAATAACGTAAATGAACAACCAAATGACAAGAAATCGATAATGTTATCGAGAAAAAGAAAAACTAAAAAAGTGCGTATCGTAAATACTATGTGTGCTAACTATATATATATATATATAAATATAAATATATACATATATATATATATATATAATAACATGTATATTACATGCCTTCTGTCAAGCTGTGATCACACTCTAAGTATGACTGTCGAATAGTTTTTTCGTCATAATTGTGTAAACCGAATTATTTTTTACAACGGTTTTTTCCACATCCACGCGATGATCGTCTGACTGATATATATTTTTTTTCAAACTCGGACGACGTTATACGACGGGTTTTTGACGCGACTCTTTTGTAGCTTTCGAAAATAATCGATGATACCGTTTTTGTTTTGCAAAAGTGCAAGGGAAATTTAACTCCAGACTGATATACTTTCGTAGTACACGTGTAATTGTATCGAGTGAAAATAATAGTTTCTCGATTTTCGTTGCTAAACGAAACAGAAGGTCCGTTAGGAAAAAAAAAGATCGTTATAGCGAGTGCAAAAAATTTCTAATAAGGGCCCGACCGAGAATTTATAGTAACGGGATATACACCGTTCATAACGGAACGACGCAAAAAAACAAAAAAATAATAATTGAGATATGGGACCAGAAAGTTTGAGACTCGATCGAGCAAGCCTAATTGAGCCAGTCTCAGCTGTATGTCGTTTAAAGGCCTCGTTCATTTAAGGCTGTTTATCTCGGCTGATTCGCCGTGAAGCACGTTGAACGACTTAACGAATTGGCCTTAAGCAAGACCTACTGGATTTCACATATTGACCATTTACTATCTGTGCATACGTCGTGTCGCGGGACGTTAATAATACTTGGAGAGATCGCGATCGACAGAAGTATGATAGCTGTGCATCAAAATTTTTCGAACGAAACGCGATTTACCCTTCGAAATAATCAAACAATCTCTCCACGAAACAATACTCACTCCCCCCTGCATGAGCCGGTACGCGTGTAATTTTTTAGTGTAAATCAAAGATGCGCGAATCTCTATTGTACATATCATAGGGCTTTCAAGCATATCTATTCCCGTGTTTTCTTGCAAGAGTGAAAATTAATTGATTCAACTTCGCTGTGTTGAATTACATTGGTGGTCACGCAAGTATGAACTCTTCCCAAATACTAACAGTTGTCGATGGTATACCGGATCTGTACTACTCATGGTCAATAATACAAAAAAAAAGTCGCGTGACCAAGCCCGAAGACAAGTGGCATGATTCTAAATATGCAGAACGAAAAATTCCATCACCATCTTTATCGTATCTATCGATATACATTCTAAGCTAATTAGTGTCTCTATAGTCACATAGGCAAGTAGAGCATTGTAGTTACAGATCTTGTGTAGTTGCTGATTTAAGAAGTTCACTTTTTTTTACTGGATTCAATTAATGAAATATGCATTTGCAGGTAACATTCCCATAAAAGTATAGCAAAACGTTCCCGTTGCACGCCACTGTAGAAAGAATTTGTCTGCATAATAACGAACATTAGGGCCGTTCGTTGCTCGACGATAGTTTACATCCCCAGCGCTCCATCACCAGCGCAAAGGGCGTTCTCGATAAAAAAGTAATAATTAAAAAAGCCCACGCGCGGCTCATAGTCGTCGCGTACACTCGTCCTAAGTATGTCTCGTGTCATAAAGGTCTTTCCCGTGAAATATCAATGCTCCGATCACAAAAAAATTACGCACAACACGGATCCTTCAAATAAGTGTATAATTATTCCAATGAAAGTTCATTTAATAATTCGCGACACGCGAAGTGAGTGTGGATGGGTTACATTGAAATCGATGCTTAAAGTTTTTTCCCATAATTTTTTTTTTCATCTATTATTCGTATTCCAAGATGCTGTATAGAAATTAAAATATATAATGCAACACCAAAACCGTTTGAAAGAGGCGACTAGGTACTTGCACAACTTCGAGGACCACAAATTCACAATAATATTCGGACGTATTTAAAAAATGTGTAAAGTAATAAGAGAAATTGAAAAAAAAAAATCGCGCGTTTTGATCGAATAAGAGCCTTGTCTGTCTATCGTTTTCGGTGTCGTGGTACGAAAGAAAGAAAAAAAACAAATACAATCCTAAAATGAATAAACTCCAAATACTAATAATAATACGTGGAAGAGTATCACTGTCCGTGTTATGTGTCCGTAATATACCAAATAACTCAATCACCTGATTAAAAACGATTGACGGATCTTAGGAGATATACTGTCGTTTAGGAGTGTTGTAGTAGCAGTAGTAGATGCATACATTGGTAAGATCAGTAGCCGACTAGAGTGCGGACAGTTTAGTGTAAATTATTGTTTATGGTAGTGAGGAAAGGAGCGGGAGGGAGTGTGTACGTTTAACAAAAAAACAACAAAAATTATAAATGGATTTATTTTTTACTGTATTGCGACCTATCTCGCATCGATGTATTTTTCGTAATGTCTCGTTTTGAACGTCAATACAGTATATACAGTATTTAATATATATTAAAAAATATATACGATATATATATTTTATTGTGACACGTGTCAGTGTAGATTTTATAAAGTTGTAATAAAAGCCTTTGATTTTACAGAAACTTTAAGTTCGAAACCTCGAAGTCCCTTGGATGATCTATTTAACCATGGTTACGTATATAAGTAGATGTATATGGTAAATATAGTATAGGACGATCAAATTTGCACGTGTTATCGGAGTAATTAGATTAAATGCATAATGATTATAAAATATAGAATAGTTTCTTGATCGGCTTCTATTCTACCGGCCGAGTATAAATTATGCGCGTGTTGCAATCTCGTACTTCGACGTTCAGATGGCGCCCGAGCCCCAAGCTGCTCCGCGGGTAAAATTATAAGGTTATGAGCGTCAACTTCTCGTTCCGTCTCGTGTACAGTGTATATCCCAATAATCGAGTATAATTGTCGCAGTCGCATATACATATTTACGTCCAAGAACTCGTTGAACCCTCGGGTGCGTCGCGAAGATTAATAATTTATTTCGAGCGATTAATGTTGCTCGTGTTCTAGAATATCTAGGATTTACGACACTCGTCTCTGACTAGCAGTCATCGTCGCTTCTCCCAGATCGGCGCAGCGAGACTTACGAATTGCAACAGTGTCCTTGATTAATATCCGTACCAAGGTATGATGTACCTGTGTCATGCAAATCATTCGTCGCCTTATTAAAAAAAAGTATGGATCCAGAATTTCTCTCACGACTAATACCGCAGAGCAAGGAGCAAGCTAGGCCAGCCTGCAAGAAATGCGGCTACGCCGGACATCTAACCTATCAGTGCAGAAACTTCATAAAAGTTGACCCGAACAAGGAGATCGTGTTGGACGTGAGCAGCACGAGCTCGGACAGCGACGAAAATTATGTCACACCATTGACAGAGCTCAGAGAGAAGGAACTTGAAAGCAAGTTGAAGGAAGCCAAGAAGCACAAGAGCGATAAGAAAAAGAAGAAGTCAAAGAAGAAACGAGACAAGTCTGAAAGGCGAAGAAGGAAAAAAAGCGAGAGCAGCAGCGACAGCAGCGATAGCAGTGATTCTGAGACGGAGAGCTGTTCCAGCGAGTACAAGGAGGGTAAAAAATCCAAAAGCAAACGTCTCAAGAGAAAGAAAAAGTCAAAGAGTAAGAAAAGCAAGAAACGCAAGAAAGAGAGCTCCAGCTCAGAATCCAGTTGAGGAATAAAACGACCGGTCTGGTAGGTATTAATGTTATAATCGCGCAGACAAATATTAAATAACTTTTTTGCCAACGGAGTGCAGTGCAGCGATCACAGTATAGATTGATGATAGCAGAACTTTAACGTTTTCCGTCCAGGTGGCGCCACAGTTGCCCTCGCCTGCCGCCCGCCATTAACCATCAATAACAAGTACAACTTTGTCGCGTCGTACTCCGACATATTTTCAACTTTGTAACATTTTAAAGCGGTGAGAAAATCGATAAATAAAGACAAAAAATGACGCGACACGCGAGAAATTGTACTGCCGGAGCTGTATACACCTATCACGAGAAAAAGAAGGACGCCGCGGCTTCCGGTTACGGAACGAACAGTCACAGAGTCGGCAAGGACTCCGTTAAGGATTTCGATTGTTGTTGTCTCACCCTGCAACCCTGTAGGAATCCTGTGATAACGTAAATAGTTTGAAACTTTTCGTTGTTAATCGAGGCGCGGGAGAAGTGCACATCGATTGCATTGATTCAAACAACGTAACCTCATTTCAGCCGAGACGGATATCTCTTCGACAAGGAGGCAATTCTGGAGTACATATTAACGAAAAAGAGGGAATATGCGAGGCAATTGAAGGAGTACGAAAAACAGAAGCAAAAAGATGAGGTGGGTAGTCGAGTATTTTTTTTTGTGTGCCCTTGTTCCCACTTTACTGTATCGGAGTATAGTAGAACCTCGATTATACGAACCAATTGGGACCAGAGCTCGTTTGCATTAACGAAAATTCGGATAACAGAACAGTCAAACTGTGTTCAGCTATGTAGTGTCTAAGTATTTTGTAGTGTGTAAGTATTTTAAATAACTTTAAACCTTCATCACAAAATCCACCGTTTTCGTTTGGCGCAAGAGTGTTGTACGTCTTATTGCAGGCAAATTTTTTAAATGTCAAAGATCGTCAACTTATAAATGTCATACAAGCCTGCTAACAATGTACTCATCTCTCCCTCATCGAGTTTCAAAAGCGTTTCTATTTTTTTTCGAGCATAAGTACATTATGCTTATGCTTAGAGGTTGAAGGACTGGACACTGAATCCATAATGCACTAAACTACGAGACCAGTTATGAGATTAACGAAAATAAATGTTGAATATGTGCGTATATGCTTGCCTGAGAAACTCATAAATACTGTGCATAGGACTGGCGTGCATTTACAGAACCAGCCGTAGTTCGGATAACAGAGGGTTCGGATAATGGGTGTTCGGATAATTGAGGTTCTACTGTATACATAATGTATACTTTGTACACAGTACGCTCTTATCACAATTTACTATTAGACAATGTTTGGTGATGTCAACAGGAAGAGTCACAGGAAAAAACTGCAAACGAGGAGCTTCTCAAGCTGCAAAACTTTCTGAAGGGTGAGAGAAATATTGTGTCGCTGCGCTCTGACAAAAAAGAGGAAGATCCATCCAGCAGCAAACCATCCGTATCCAACATGAGCAATGGACGTGACAAGAGCCTTCCCAGTTTTTGGATTCCCGCGAAAACCCCTCAGGCAAAGCCGGCCACGCTCAATAAACCCGACAAAACTATCTACTGTCCGATCAGCGGGAAGCCCCTGAAACTCAAAGATCTCATACCCGTAAAATTCACGGAGGTCAAAGATCCGGACGACAAACAATCTTTGATACTGAAGCAGGCGCGATACATGTGTCCAATCACGCACGACGTGCTCAGCAACAGCGTGCCGTGCGCGGTCATAAAAACTACGTAAGTTTCGAGCCCGTGAAAATGTATCCATCGTAACTTCAAAGAAGGATCTGTTCGATACTCAATTGAATAAATTATTTCGCCCATTGTTTTACAGAGGAGACGTCGTGACCGTAGAATGCGTCGAGAAGATATTGAAAAAAGACTGGATCAATCCTTTGGATAACTCAAAAATATCCGAAAGCGATATAATCCTACTCGAAAGGGTAAGAGATCTTTTCGCGGAGATTCCATTGGCACTAATTGTGAGCGGATTTCTGATCTTCATAAATTTTAATTTTCAATAGGGTGGAACCGGATATGCTGCGGTAAACGATTGTCTCGAAGGGAAACACGAGAGACCCGTGCTCCAGGCTTAGACAGGCGTATCGTCGATGCGTCTCCACGATTCTTTATGACTTATTATATGTTTAATAAATACGTCCTTATCACGACATTGTCCATCATCTGCTACGATGTATGCTCCAGTCGTGTGTCCGGCGTTTGTGCCGAAGAATCGCTCAGGGCGGCGATCCTTTTGCCGCAGATCGCGACGGGAATGTACAACTATAACAGTCGTAATATAGCAGATCAGGTATTCATCGCCACGCGTTCAGTATACACAATGAAAAACACGTTGATCGACTTTTCGCGACGGACTGCTTCCGCGTTCGTAAAAATTGCAAGGCCGATTTAAGTGAAACGTTTCTTCCGGAACAGTGCTGCCATCTCGATCGTCCAAGCTTTTCCACCCTCCGAGCCGGCAATCGGCACAAAACGCGCGCGTGCACAACTTTTCCTATCGAAGCTGAGTCGTCGGTTGAGAGCGTGTGTAATCTATCGCGGAAATAAAACCGAGTGACGAGCCAGTGGAAAGAGCCGGAAAAATTTGTTTCACCTCTCCGATGGTGAGTTAACGCATAATTTTTTATTTTCATTATACTACGGGTTGTTTGGACGCTCGTGGAGTTCGTGCCGAAATCGTAACGTTGAAACAGAAGTTGCATAGCTACCATTCATTGAAAGAGAATCATTTTGGTAAGCGTTTTAACATATTTATCATTCATGTTGAGTGGACTATTATCCTCACTTTAAAAATGATAGATGAATTGACCTGATAAGTATCGTAAAGCATATACGATTTCCGGTATGCCGACTGATAACGTCTATAGTTTCGCGGACTTTCTCCTAACAGCGTTGATGTGCACATGTGCTAGGTTTTCCAAGCTTTTGAGATGGAAACATTCCTCCCACAGATGAATACACGTGAATAGACAGAGAATACAAGCCGTTTGATCGTCAAAACAGCCCACCAACCTCGAGTATAATATGCAACGGATAATTCGTTATTATTCTGCCGGGACGACGCGCGCGCCGTATATATTGGAATGTGTACATCGTCCGATAAAGTCCGCCAACGCTCGCACTCTGTGGCATACAGTTTCCGCCACATGTATATCGTGTAGCGAGTTTAAAACAGTCACGGGACGGCGCCTTTCGCTCCGTACTAGCCCTGTATATCTCCCTGTACTGACAATATCCTTTATTTATTTTTTGCTTCTTCCGTCTCTGACTTGAACGGTTAAACTTCGGTCGAGTAGCCGGTAGTACATCGAGCGTTCCAATAAACGATCCTCGCTCTCGAGAGGTGCTCGAACAGAAAGTGCACTGGGCGAAAGGATCAGAAGGGGAACCGCGAGGCATGCATGTGGCCGGAGAAAGGAAGAATGAGAGAGATATATAAACAAGGCGAGTCGCTCGAGAGCGCCGGGTTAGTAGAATGGTAGTGTATCAGTGCGGATAATATACCGTACGGTTCGAGCTAAATAACCACAACACACAAGCTCTATCCCGGTTATGCAATTCCTCCGGAGACGCGTGTGCTCCCGCGGAGCGTATAACGTCCGACGCAAAGCGGGTTACCTCACAACGATAAAGCGTTGCACACGATTCTCGACGCGAGGCGATTTTCTCACGACGAAATGTAATTCGCAGTTCGCATCGTCCTCTCTCTCCTCCGCCCCACTCTCCGTTCAGCCGCATGGAGCGCCACTGTCGAGCATTTGTTTCGTTTTTTTTTCAACTCGTTACAAATTCCCATTCGATGAACATCTACTGTGTGTGACAAGGAGCTGCAGACAGGATTATGCGAGCGGCGATTATGCACAACCGAAGCGTCATAATTTATCACGTAACATGCGATTGAAGCGTAGTTACGTTGATTTAAACACTCGGTTATTTAAAGATTATACATGTATCCGTTCTTGTCGGCGTTATCTCGTGACTGACTTCATGAACGATACTTTTATTTTCGATTATCTCCTCTGACACGGTAAGTTCATCTTACTGTTGCGGCCGTTCGATGGAGAGGGGTTCCATGAATGCGGCCTTGGCAGAGAGTGATTATCGCTTCCTCGAAACTCCTACAAAGTTAAAACTGGAACGCCGCACATACCGGTGCACCGAAATATTACAGAAATTAGACGCTTGGGAAAGAAGCTTTAAGATTATGTGAAACACCCTCCTTCCCGCCAATCGCGTGCTGAAACTTTGTCGTCAGAAGGAAATAATAGAATGCTACTACGTCTATGTCAATTCTGAAATGGGATCCTGTTTCCTCTGACCGCGAACGTTTCAGTACACTTAAAAAAAATTTATTACCATTTTTATTGGCATTTAATATTATCTTAATGGACAAATTGTTTTTTTAAGGACAATTTTCCGTAAACACGTCCACCTTGCATACGATGTTGTAATTAAATGTCTGTATTGAACTCGAAAGGTGTTCAGGCTCTCTCGGGGGTTCGCTGTATTACCGATGTTCCATGCACACTGTCGTACGGCAAGGAATACTCGTTGATTATGATATGTAGAGAAGCGAGCATCGAGAGGTCCGTGGCCGAGTCCGGCGTGGTGAGAGCGAAAGCCCAAGATTGCGGGAGAATGCACGAGAGGTGGTTGAAAAGGTCGCAGTGTTTGGAAATGCAAATTCCATACAGGAGAACAGCGTGTACGCGTGAGAGACACGTTGAATAGAGTGTAGAGGAGGAAGGGGACTGGCCGGTCGCCTTTTAGGACCGAACTTCTCGCATTCATAGACTCTACCGTACCAACTACCGGCTATTTAGTTTAGTTAGTAATGCGGCGATGCTCGCTAGGTTATCAAAGTATATTCACGGACGGATAATTCATTTTCTCCCGAATGAAACCCGGTACGACGAACGAATAATTGTATGAGACTGAATCAAAATTTCATTACGACTTAGGTCGCGCAATCCGGCCGGACTGCGAGTAAATTATTTGAGGTTACTCAATCGTCCCCGTTCAAGGTACAACAGGTGAATCTCGCTCGTTCGAGCTTATCAGTAATGAGCAACGACTATGGCGTAACACCGAGTTCCTAGCACAAATCCGGGAACGAAGAATTCCTGGATTGTTTACAATCCGGCGACAATCGGATAACCAAAAGAGGCGCAGCATTCATCGCGCTTGCGAACAATTACCCGTTTGCGTCTTTCGAACGAGCAATTGTTCGCCGCACGTCAGTCAAAATTGTGTTTCTCCTTGACAAAAACAATGATACCGTTAATAGACGATTCATCAAATTGCGATTAGCCGAGGTAAAAGAGAAAGAGAGGGGTGTACAGGAGGGGACGGCAGAGTAACGCTTGTCGTTGGCAAGACGAGATCTGTCAAGTGCAGGCTCCTATACTCGTCGTTTATATAATATATCTTCGGTCAAATTAATCTATAGACGGGCTCATCGGAAGATTGCGCAACCCAACAGTTCGGTCGGCTTATTAATCTACTCTCCCTGTCTACCGTTTCTATAATGGAAATAATAAATAAGCGTTATCCTGCGGAGGGGGAAGAGAGGTGTGGGGGAGGGGGGGGATGACTCATCAACACAGGAAGATTTTCATCGGCTACACGCCGCTTATTATTAACTTGATGCATTTTTTTCGTCGTTATTTATCGACAACTCTCGTCTTGGCAGGTGAATCGTTCGAGCGGAACGGTCTCGACGCTCCGTCTTATATTTAAGCACAACTCAACGAGCAATCCCGGGCGTTTGAACAATAAATTAGAGGCCAATTAAAAAGGACTCGGAGATTGACGGCAGCGGGACAGGTTGGGAGCGTCGACAGGATGTTTAATCGTTACCAATATCCCGTCGCATTCGCTCACGGTCTGGCTGTAGCTGGAAAGCCGGTAAAAAAAAAATATTATGTAGTACGAGCGTGAAATTTTTTTATTCCCGTTTCTTTCTTCATTCAATTTTATTCACGATTATTTCAATTTTATTGGCAAATCTCTTTGCGTTTCAAATCCCCTCCCCCTTCCCCCCGCCTATAAATACAGATTCTCAATTTTCCTTTCACCAGCATCACTGGCCGGCGTCGTTGTTTCTTTTTTTTTTTTTCTTTCGTGACTGCGGGCAGCGTTGACCAGTCTCGACTTACCAATCAACGGGTCCTTTGGATATAATCAGGGAGCGCTGTAGAGAGCGCTCCGAGGAAAAAATCCAGGAGTGACGAGAATAGGGGAACCTCGAGGACGGCCAAGAGAGTCTCAGATTTCCAACGGTGCAGTAATCGAAGTAAGTCGATATCCGCAGTGGCCAATGCCAGATGGATCTTGAACCCTTGAACTTAGCCTGGTGGGAATTCACGTAGAATCGGTGCTGACCGACGTTGGGCGAACACTGGCCGATGCCGTGCCAATACCGGCTTTGTGTGGTGCTCGCACCAGAGTCCTCGTTCAGTTACGGTAATTAGTTACTCCCATGTTTTCGCTCCCGGACCACCGAGCTCTCGTGCCTGTACAGCCACCCGCCATTTTTACTGTTTACAGTTCAACAGCTGATCGTCAGAAACTGGAGGACAGACGAAACTAATTAATCCGCATTCGGGACGCGCGTTCCCAAGAATAAGCCGCGGGATTGATTGGCGATTATCCTTGACTGTAGAGAGAGAAAAATAGAAATAAAAAAAAATTGACACTAACGAATAGCGATCGGACGAGGGTGGCTCGCAGTGACTTCAAACGCTCTGGGTGCAGGCTCGATCTCAACGCTTGGCCGACACCCTTCCACTCTCCACGGATGATCATTATCATTGCAACGGAGCAAACGTCAACCGATCCACCTGTGCCTCGTGCATATGCAATATCGCTTCAACCCCCCCTCCCCGCCCCCTTCGAAAATTGAATTCCGAACGTTGATCAACGCTAATTAATCGGCTCGTCCGGATCATTCGTAATCCTCGTTGTTCCAGACGACATTGTTCAAAGGCGTCCCTCGTGTTGCAGGTTTTGACTCGAGATACATTTCGATTTCATGACCGTCTGAATTGCTTTGAATTTTCATAACAAATTTTTTTTTTAAGAATCAGTGAATTGCACTCAGCCTCATCTTTCGCCAGGGACTCTAACGGAACTGAGGTGACTATCGGTAGACTTCAATAGACTAATGCACAATGTTCAAAATTGTAACTTGCTATAGACTCGTAGATAACCTTTATTTCAGCGTAGTTTTCCTGTAACCCTTGCAACCAACGTGTTATAGTCTATTTATTTGATTTTTAATTGCATAGGGATTACTCGAGTCCATCAAAACAGAGTTGCTTAAAGGTAAAAAGTTTGAACAAAGCGATCAGTCTCATTTCAGTCAACCCTGGTGCGACTGCGACTACAATGCAACCCCGAATCCGTGGTTGCACCAGTTCCACTAGGGGAACCAAAAAGAAACAAAAAAGAAAGCAATTTGCAAATTCACTTTATGGAATTTTTTTTATCGTATTAAATCGAACGCTACGACAGAAGTTGTTTCGACTCTCGTACGTTCGCATACGTGAATTCCTCGTGAAATATCGTCGATCGCAATATACATGTGTACAACTCTTTGTTTGCCGAAGGACTCGAGACCGCCGAGGACCCGGGAGGACTCCTCCACCGCTACCCAGGCTCGCTTTCTTATTTTGGACCGCCAGTCTGCCACATGAGATTTTCTACTTTCTCTCCGCTCGTTGGCTGCACGATGCTATATCATCACCGTATGTATTTTATATATTACGTATAAAGAACGTATCACTTGCTTGCCGAGTCGGTGTCGACACCCGAGGGTGAGAGAGTGAGAGTACTTTGTTGGCTTCGTCTTTATCAAGCGCGAATAACTCTCTCTCCCGAGAGAGAAAGAGAGAGCCGCGGCCGTTGCTGCCTCGGCTCCCCGTCTCGGAGAGAACACACCAACTTTTTAAAGGTGAACGCATTGGGGCTCGCGATATCGTCGACCGCGAGAATCCCACCGGAGTTTAACAACCGCTGGTCGACACGATTGACCGGGAGCGTGCGAGGGTACGGGTGACGCGTTCGCTAGTCGAAGATAGCCGGAGGGACATGGAGGGGGGGAGAGATGAGCCGGAGGGAGGACGTAGCAGCTCGACGGAATAATCTACGCAACGTAGCGACCTCTTCGGTTTTTTTTTTTATGCTCGTTGAGCGCAATCCTAAAATTTCCCCCATTCGGCCCCCCTGGTTTTCCCCCCCCCCCCCCCCCCCGCCTCCGCCGTCCTGGATACTTTAACGGTTTTTTTGAATTTTACGAAAATTATACACGAATAACGGGAATAGTCATATTACTGGAGAAACAAGAAATGATTGACGCGAAGAGAACAAGAGGAGGCGAAACGGATATAGCGACGAGGGAGACCGGCGAGAGGGACGACGATGACGACGACGGGCAGGTAGAGCGGCGGCGGTGGCTTGTTGGGGATTGGGCAGTGATCAACCCCCCCGGGGTGGTAGCCGCAAATCCTGGAGGGTGGCACCCGCCCTCGGTCCGTTTCCTCCGTATAAGCGTCGGTGCACAGGGCGGTTTTAGTCACTCCCACCTGCGCAGCGGCAGCGAGCGACCACGTGGTTTTTAGCCGGAGAGACAAGCGTGGAGAGAAACACAAAAAAAAAGAACCACCGAGCGAAATGATCTGCTCGCGCGGATAGCGATAAACTAGTCGACCGAAGATTTTCGCGCGGGAACAAACCCGTGCGGAGCACGCGACCGACGGACACCACGCTTGTGTGTGTAAAAAAAAAAGGAAGAACCGAACAAAACCTCACGTATCGAGTTCGCAGTGTTTTCCTCCGTGACGTCGTTGAGGCGAGTGACGGTTGGTCGGATTGAATTTACAAACAAATCGGCGTGAGTATAAAATCTCTGCTGCGGGTCCGTTCGAACAGTGAGAAGAAGGAGGAGGGGAAGTAAAGAGTATAAAACGTTGAGCGAGACGGATCGTTATGTGTTGCTGTTTCGTCGCGAAATTCTCCTCTTCCTCCTGGTTTCATCGGTCGCGTATTCCGAATCGGCGTTCCATCGGAGAGAATCGAGAGGAGGAGGAGGACGTGTAGGTGCTTGGGAAAGAGGAGTTGGCGGGTCCAGAAGGGACATCGTCGCGAAAGTCGAGTCGATCGGAACGCGGAAGAATTCTGGGACTGCTTTGGACAAGTGGAAACTCGATTATACGCAGGCGATTGTGATAACGCTGCGCGAGGGACGTTCCGTGGGTTTGCCGAGGAAGCGTCGGTCCGGTGTGACGAGACATCACCGCCATCTCGACAGGAGACACAGATATCCTCGGGTAAATCGGAAGCGGCCGAGTGGTCCGGTGAGACACTATCCCCGTTGCGTCATAAGCGGCGGCGGACTGACGTGCAAATCACTGCCGAGAGTCAAGGAGGATAACCGAAGCTGGAACTTGTCTTCGCGGCCGTTATCGACATCGACGATTTCGAATCCCTCGGGAACAACGAGACACTGGACGAACCGATGGGTTTTTCTGTTGTTATCCGTACTGAGCATACTGAGACGCGTGCCGATCTACATAGCCCGACTGCAGAGTCCTAGAATCGTTCAGGTGGCGCGACGGCGCCTCAGGGACGCGGCATCCAAACGGGGGCGCCACCATCGCCGTCGCTTGCGGAGAAGACGCCGGAAGGCGAGGAGCCTGACCACGTTTTCTAGAATGCGACACTGCGGCTCTCCGCATCGACGGGAATTCGCACGATACATGCCCAAATTCGCTCGACGGTGAAAAACTGATCGAGAATCGAACAATCGTTCCTGCAATGCGGAGAAATTAACACGATATTCGGTAATGAATCGATAACTGTTCGAGAGAAAGCATGGTCAACGATTGTCCGAGCGAGTCACGCCGAGCTTGGGACTCTCTCGATTAATCCCACCTACATCGGGCACCGCGCGAGTCCCGAGCTTGCCGATTAATGTCTCTGTTTCTTATTGGCATTCGTTGATCGGAGACCCGCCGAGTTGTGCAGATTCCGGGCCGAGAGCGCCGTTCGTCCTCGAACGGTCGGGACAAAAAAATCGGATATTCGCCTGCGGTTGCTTCGTAATTTACATTCGCCCCGTTGATTTTTAATACAAGTCGTTAAAACGGCGCTGAGTACTGGCGCCCTCGCGGACGAGAGCGGACGCTCACCGCTGGTCCGCAACGCTGGTCGTGTCCTCGAGGACGCGATGATCGTTGACCAAGCGGAGTCCCGCGCAAGTTCTGGCAGGGTTAATTGTCACAGTCACAGCCAGCAAAATGTTAACGCGAAGAACTCGCCGAGGTACGAGCGCGCCGACGACGCCGATCAACCGCAGCCACAGCAGCAACAGCTGCCACATCGTCAGGAAGGTCAACGCCGCGAGGAGGAACAACAACAACATGGCCAGGAGGAAATTACCGAGTTGGAGGAGTTTCTGCGTTCCCGAACGGACAACAATCGCGAGATGGTCGCGGAGGAAATGACTCGGAGCTACGAGCAGCTCTTCGACGCTAGTCAAGAGCCTCAGGAATTCATATCGTTGGAGGAACTCGGTACGCACGTTCATCAACCTCACCACTCGAAAGAGCAGAACGTGTCGACGTCGAACACGAGCGCCCATCTCTATCCGGCCAATCACAATCAGCAAAACACCGGAACTCAGCAGCAACGCACCTACTACAACTTGTCATCGGCCAGCCAAGAGTGAGCTATCCTCCGAGTCTGCTATTAAGGAGGTTGGAGCGAGTGGTGTTCATTCCGCCTAAATTCGAGAAATTCGGGCAAGAATCGCAAACACTTCCCAAATGTTATAAAAATCTGAAACATAATAATAATTTCAAAATGTTATTAACAAATTGTTGAAAAAAAAATTGTTCATCAAAATATGTGGTAACTCAACTTTTTTTTTTAATGAAAATGATTGGTTCACTTTTCGGAATACGTATGAATTTATCAGATTTTTATCTTTATTTTGACCTTTGCACATTTTTCCATGTAAAAAACAAGAAAAATTAAAATAAAGATAAAAAACTGAAAAAATTCATACGTATTCCGAAAAATGAAGGAATTTTTATTTAAAAAAAAGTTGAGTTACCGCATATTTTGATGAACAATTTTTTTGACAACAATTTGTTAATAACATTTTGAAATTATTATTATGAAAAATGAATCTTTTCAGTGCCTATAATAAGTATGAATTGTTTCAGATTTTTATAACATTGGGAAGTGTTTGCAATTCTTGCCCGAATTTCTCGAATTTAGTCAAAATGAACATCAGTCGCTCCAACCTCCTTAAGGTCGTACTATCGCAATGACTGACGCCGCCTAAGTTTGAGAGGAATAAAAGAGAATTACAAACACTTCTCGATCAGATAAAAATCTGAAAAAATCAAGCATATGGAAGATGCTGATGAGATTGTTCGTCCATAATAATGATCCCAAAATCTTATTCGTTTCCTTTATGTTAAAATATGTTTAAAATCGTAATTTTCAAGTATTAGATAAAATTTTGAAAAAATTCATACGTATTCAGAAAAATTAACAAATCATTTTCGTAATAAAAAAAAAA
>JAPYZC010002691.1:0-17174 GCA_030522665.1 Ichneumoninae sp. A BG-2022a | reverse complement strand
ACTGGATTCGTTTAACTACTGAAACCGACAAAAAGCTATACTGATTAAATAAAGCACCAAATTTATTAATTATTGTCTTTACTTTGTCATCACATAAGGAGGGTGTGAGGAGGAAAAGTATCGGAATTCGACAAAATATTAGACTATTTTGTATTTTGTCCAGATTTTATATTGTATTTAAACTGTATTTTGTCCAGAAACGTGTCCGATTAGTATGGCAGATTTATTAATTATTGTCTTTACTTTGTCATCACATGAGGGTATGAGGAGGGAAAGTATCGGAATTCGACAAAATATTAGACTATTTTGTATTTTGTCCAGATTTTATATTGTATTTAAACTGTATTTTGTCGAGAAACTTGACCCACTGGATTCGTTTAACTACTGAAACCGACAAAAAGCTATACTGATTAAATAAAGCACCAAATTTATTAATTATTGTCTTTACTTTGTCATCACATAAGGGGGGTGTGAGGAGGAAAAGTATCGGAATTCGACAAAATATTAGATTATTTTGTATTTTGTCCAGATTTTATATTGTATTTAAACTGTATTTTGTCCAGAAACGTGTCCCAGAACGAAAATAAAACGCATTTTTCTGACGTCTAACTGTCCCGTACAAAAAAAAGAATGACTTTCCAAAGACTTTCAATCGCGACGAAATTTGGTGCCGCGAGGACGAGAGACTTGACGAGCGTCGTCAGAGCCGTCCTTTGCGGAAGGGAGGCTTGGAGAATTACTGGGCAAATTAGTGCCGATTAGTATGGCAGATTTATTAATTATTGTATTTACTTTGTCATCACATAAGGAGGATGTGTGGAGGGAAAAAATTCGACAAAATATAAGACTATTTTGTATTTTTTCCAGATTTCATATTGTATTTATACTATACTTTGTTGAGAAACGTGTCCCAGAACGAAGATAAAACGCATTTTTCTGACGTCTGACTGTCCCGTAAAAAAAGAATGATTTTCCAAAGATTTTGGATCGTGACGAAATTTGGTGCGCGTCTTATACATGTAAAATGTAGTTTTGGTATTGAAATTCAACCTTACTCGTCCATTTTTTTCCTGTTTATTTACTTATACTTTAACTTAAATTGAGAAAAAGACGTATTCCTAAGCCCTGTAGTAGAATTGTCTGGCCGGCGTTGATGGGAGACAAACACGTCGATTCCCCAATAGATTGTAGTCTTACCCTCGGGTCGCTCGCCCGCGCTGCCGAATTCTCTTCTTTTCGGTCTTTCCCTTCCTACCAGCTCGCGACGACGTTCCAACGTCCCTTGACGAGACGGAGACACTTTGATGACCCCGACGTCGTTCTTCCATCCGCCTCGGGCTGACATCAATCTTTATACACCGGTAAGCGGTCGCTGTTCCGACTTTTTATTTTACGCGTATAAGCAATCGCCGAACAAAAACGCTGCGAACTATTCAATCCGTCCGATGAAACTTCGCTCGATTGCCGCGGGCATGAGAGACTTGACGAGCGACGTGGCGGTGTTAGACGCGGTCGGATTTCGCGGAAGAGACTATTTGAGAATTACTTGGCAGATTAGTGTCGATTACTATGGAAAATTTATTAATTATCGTTTATGTCTATTTGAATTAACAGGCCGAGCCCTTTCACTAAGTAAAAATACAGTCGAGTAGTAAGCTTCTGCGAATGGGGTGCCGATTAAAATAAGAATAAGATTATCGGTCTTCTCATCACAAACGGAGTATGTGAGCAGTGAAAGTGACGCAACCCAAAAAGATATTGGACTGTTGTATTTTGTCCAAAAACGTGTCTCCGAAAAGCACACATTTTTCCATTTCCGACTGTCGGTCTGTCTGTGGGTCTGTCGGCCTGACCCGTCCAAAAAGCTGATTATGTTACCTTCAATTAAAAAAATAGAATATAGGAATGTATAAAAAGAAACGTGTCCTCGAATGCAACTAAAACGCATATTTCCATCTGTGCGTCTGGCGTATGTGGGTTAGTGTGACTGTCTCGTCCAAAATTAAGAAAAAAAAAGTGAAAATGTAATTAAAGAAACGTGTTCCAGAATGCAAATAAAACGCATCTTTCCATTTCCGTCTGTCCGTCTATCTGTGGGTCTGTCGGACTGACCCGTCCAAAATACGTTTACGTTACCTTAAATAAAAAAAAATAGAATATAGAAATGTATAAAAAAAACGTGTCCTCGAATGCAAATAAAACGCATATTTCCATCTGTGCGTCTGGCGTATGTGGGTTAGTCTGACTGTCTCGTCGAAAATTAAGACTTACTTTAAATTAAGAAAAAAAATGTAAAAATGTAAATAAAGAAACGTGTCCCAGAATGAAAATAAAACGCATCTTCCCATTTCCGTCCGTCCGTCTATCTGTGGGTTTGTCTGACTGTCCCATCCAAAAAGACGATGACTTTCCAAAAAGAGGCTTCGGATCGCGACTAAATTGGTGTGCGCCTTGCACATGTAAAATGGATTTTTGGTATTGAAATTCAACCTTATTCATCAAATTTATCCTGTACTTTACCTTAAACAGGGAGAAAATGTATTCCTAAATCCTGAAATACAATTATCTTACGAGAGCTGATGCGAGGCAAACACGCCCATTCAGCAATGGATTTCTTCCCGCCGCGTCACGATACACGAAACAATGTCGCATCTTGCATTCGTCTTGTAAATAGATACAAGAGGCGCGGGAGTGTATTTTGTACGTCACTCAGATCGACGCGATCGATACGCACAATTTTCGTGATTAGATTTCCGGGGGTTGTACCGGCCCTGCTATATATTTATCTATACCAAGAGTCGCGCTTTCCCCACCGCAAAAATACATCCTCACATCCTTACAATGACTGCCCCTCGCGGGAAGCTAACTTTTATTTTTATTTTCCCCCCCGTCTCCCCCTTTCACAAGAAGCGGGGTTGAGGAAACGCGAGTCGGCTATATAGCTTCAAATATCTGGCGCCTTCATTCGCGGCAAAGCGTTCATTCCCTATATATATATATATATATATATTTATATATATATATATATATATATGCGTCTTATCGAACTAGACGGGACAGCGCTTGTCTTCACTCGCCCAAAACGTAACCGCCCTGGTACGGTCTATACTTTTGCCGTCACAGTCCAACTATAAATGTGTACGTATGCGTGTGCATGCGCCCCGAGACTTTGGAGGGATGGAAGACCGAACGGCCGCTGGGCTTTTCCGCGTCATTCGCCAAGATTGAAAACACAGAATTACTTGTTGGGAGATAGAGGAGAAGACTCGAGAAGACCGGTCGCGTCGACGAACGCTCTCGTGAGGGAACGCGGGGCTGGATGAAAGTACAAAAAGAGACGGAGTGTAAAGGGGTGCCAGGGGTGGCCGCGGTGGCGCGAGAAAAGGGATGACGGAGCCCCGGGCCTGCGCGCACCCTCCCGAGCTGCGAGGGATAAAACGACGAGTTTCGCTGGGCCACGTTCTCGAGAGGATTTAAAAAATGGTAATCCGATCGTTTGCAGGATGCAAAGCTTTACCGTGCGTCTGCGAGAGATGGAAAAAACGCGAGCGAGATAGAATTAAAGGGAATATAAGAGAAATAAAGAGAACGCACTCGAAGAGTTCTCCGCGATCCCTTCGTTCCGTGGATTCGACGCTCATACAAACTCTCTTCGCCGAGGTTTCCTTGCAAAGAGCTCCTTGGTCGACGTATAGGACGAGCAACCTTAGCGGTGCCCACGCATCCTCTTTCACTTCGGATGCAAAGTCAGCAACTTAACATTCAGCTCAAAAAAAAAAGTTGGAAATTCAGACTTTCTTATGACTGTCTTATAAAAGTAAAAAAAATTGAAATTTTTGTTGTGGCTTTCGAACAATGTTTCTTTATTCGTAAAGCTTCTTCTATGAGAAAGTATTTTCTGTATTCTTGGCTTCCTCGTGGAGGAAGATTCGCGAATGAAGGAACATTGTGAGAAAGCGATAAGGAAATTTCAATTTTTCACTTTGATGAGAAACTGACAAGAAAATTTATAATTTCAACTTGTTTCAACATCAACGTCGTGTTAGTAAAACCGTTGGCCGATTCAGCAAACTTTTACGCAAGACCGTTGGCTGATTCCGATTCAACGCATAAAAATAGACCAACGTCACACGTCACGTTCCCGTATCTGTGTTCTGCGCGAAAAAATACGTGAAATTATGCGCTCCGGATTATTTTTTTACCTTCCGATTTTTACTCGAGAATTCCAAATAATACCGTTTTATCTGGCGTTTTCAACCCCGTCATATCCATCATATTGGATATTTCGTTCCGTAAAACATGATAGGCATCTGCAGATAAACATTTTTCGTTGGTCGTCGTACAACTGTCCCATAATTTGTGAATTCTTCAGTCATATTTTCTCACGTCAACATCTGGTCTTACACGGAGGGAATTTCGTAGTTATAATTCCTATAAAAATATGGGAAAAAACTCCAAACAGCATAGTAAACTGAAAACATTCTGGCGGTTTGGGGAATCTCCCCATACTGCTCAGTGAAAATGAATTATACGGGAATTCTCTTCGTACATGTTGTGCTCTAGTCGGCGCAGATTCCACGAAAATGTCCATACCGTATGGTCAAATTCATCACACGGTTACTTATACATTAACGCGTCCGTTTAGGTTGTGTCCTAATATTGTGCGGGATTCGTTTAACTACTGAAAGCGTCAAAAAATCACACGGAATAAATAAATCACCTCACGCGGTTCCTTTATCTTTCTTTATCTATATTAATATAGGACAGATTTATGTAGTTAAAGACGTCATTTTTTTTACTACAAGACTTAATATTAATTATGAATTATTATCGGAAGACAGGTAAATCAAGGTTATTGAAGGAATGAAAACATTATTTTTGTAATCACCGTTGAGTCTGTTCAGCTCAGTCTTATACTAGTCAGTTCAGGATTAATTATAAACACTAAACAGTGACGCTTTTTAACATGAAAAATATATACTTTGTTGTATCACAGAAGGACTGCTGCTATGTAAATATGTGACTGCAAAAAATTCACCGAGTACACAAAATTTCATCATTTTACAAGTACTATGTGAAGTAAAATCAATGTATGTAGAAATGATATAATTATGTCAATAATTTAACGACACTTCAGTCTGCATGACGTTTCCTGGGATTACTTAGCCGGGACCTGAGCGAAATATTGGAGGAGTGGCGAGTGTGAGCGCCGGCAACAGTATAGGAAAAGTTAGTGCGGATTGATTCGGGTAAAAAAACCATCGGGTTTCAAGTCTCGACCGATCGGTACTTGTGTTAAAAAAATGAATATTCGGATGAGCTAAAAATACTCACTGGAGGCATTTTACTCGAGATTTCATTTCGTTCGTAAAATCGAATCGAATCAATTGAGTGTAGGTTTTTTTTACTCAAACAAAACCGGAGAATCTGCGTTACATTAGGTAAAAGAAATGTTTGCAGTCTGTCATGCATTGCACGGTAAATCCGCACGAAAACAAGTGACGGACTACCGCAACGTCTCAACCTGCGTCTCGAAACAGAGACGCTGCTAGCTGGTTCGGTCTGCCTTTCCCAGACTATCGAGACGTTTTCCTCGTCCCACAGTCGTTCACCTCCGCGCTACCTTTCCCACTCGTATTCGCTTGCTTCGTAGTTTCACCCTTTCCTCCCTACCTCCTCCTTGCACCGATAAGTTCGCCGCCAGTCGACCCTCAAATTTCGCATTCCGTACGCGACACGCTCCGCTCGTGCGCGTTTGCCTCGCCAAGTTTCCCGGGGAACCCTGTGGGCTTTATGTCCCTTTCTCGCTTCCTCCTCTACCCTCAGCAACCCTCCACGAGCGTGCGAGTTCCCTCTCACGCGGCAGCGGGAGAGGATATAAACTATACGTGTGCGTCGCGTAAGTCTGTATTGAAATATTCGCGCGTGACGCAAAAGGAACAAAGCAAGACGGAAAAGAATAAAAGAAAAAGTCGAAAAAAGTATAAGCTCCTAGAGTAAGCGCTGCAGTGGTTGGCATTTGGTGTAGCGCACCAGCAAATTATTTCATAATTACTGACATATTTTTTGTTCGCAATAATTAAATTAAGAAATAGTTACCTACTCGTTATAATCGGTAAAAAATTGTTTCGGGCGTGTTTTCCTTATAAATTTTTTTTTTCTGTTTCGCAGAGCTGGGCAGTATTTGAAGTAACGGGTACTTGTGTGGTTGTTCAAGTACATACTTAAAATAATTTTTTTTACGATTTTAAGTACAAGTACTTTTTAAGTATACGTTATTTCCAGTTTGAGAATCTCGTTTTTTTTACCGAAAGTGACGTTATTTAGGGGAAAGGTGACTTCGTAAATTTTCGTTAGCCATTTTCTGCAATAAACTCTGCGGTAAATGTTGATCGTTTCAGTTTTATGAGATTTAGTCATTATTTTGTTACGAAAAAGGGTGCACAATAATTTCCACATGGATTCCTCATTTATTACAATTTTGCGCATAGCCTCCTCTATGAGGTCAAAATCCTTCAACGAAGTTTCAATGCGAAAAAATTGTAATAAATGCGAACGCGCTGTGAAAATTACTTTGCACCTTTCTTTAAAACCTAGATAACGCTTAACGCTGTGAACCTAATAGTGAAAAGTCCTTGAAAAAACTACTTGAGAAAGTACTTGCGGTACTTTGTACTTAGTACTTGAAGGATTTTTCGGTATTTAGCCCAGTTTTGCAGTTACGCATTAAAACTAGTATCACTCGCCGATGGCCGAATGAAAATGCAATTTATAGATTAAAGCCGCATCGGGAGGTATCACGGGGCGTTGCGAGGTGCAGTTGCGTGCAGTCGGGGCCTTACGTCAAGCGGGTGTATCTTGACAGCTCGGTTGCAGCCCTTTGCAGCTCGCAAGGCTGTCGCGTATCTGTCAAGGCTTCGGCGAGGTGAACTCAGGACAAACTCACGAGAGTAGCACCGCCCCTCCCTCTCGATGTTTCGGTCGGTCACGATCGTCGTTCGTCGGTGCGAGGGCTTGACTGTTATAGGGGGTGGCAATCTATACTGTTGGCCACTAGCACACAATATCTTGGTGCATTTCCCCACTCAAATGAAAGAGTCGAGTGTGTGCGAAATCCTATCGTGTGGCAATTGCGAACGGCAACCGGAAAATCCAGTGCCAGCTTTCACCCGGCCAAACGCCAAGGTTTCGCACGTTTGTTTCACTCGCCACAACGCCGCCAGGGATAATAACGGGTCGGAGGGAGAAACAAAAAGAGAAGGTGAGAAAGGAACGATCGAAAGGTGGGTGGAGAGCCCGTACTGACCAGCAGCCAGCAACAGTTCTGGATCCCGGGCTACCCGTGCAAACTCTTCCACCTCCGAATTCACATGGAGCAGTAAGTCAAATTCGACCGAGCCATCGATATGAACGGCCGAGCGCGGCCGAGCACGCAAACGCGAAACCTTTCTCGTTCCTGGACCCATGTTTTAATGTATTGTACTTCTTCATATCCCAACATGAATACTCATGTCTCATTTTTTTATTTATATCCCTAAGTACTTCACTTTTATTAGGGTGTTTCACAAAAAGGACATTTTTTAAAATTTTGCTCCCACTTTTCACTTTTTTTTAGTCTAGATTTCGATCTCAAATTGAACCTCGCGAAAGGTGGTCTCTAGCAAAAAATTCTAAAGGTGCCGCATTCGGCGTTTGTACCCAAAAAATGCGGCACCTTTTAAACTTAATTGTCAACGACCGCCTTTCGCGAAATGTTTTTTTCGATCGAAATATATAATTCTACGAGGTGGGAGATTAACTTTTTGTAGTATTTTGTGTTTAATACAAAAAATGGCAAAATGTTAAGCTCCCACCCCATAGAACTATACATATTAATTGATAACAAAATCCAGCGAAAGACGGTCGCTGACAATTAAGTTTGAGAGGTGCCGCATTTTTTGGGTTAACCGTTGAATGCGGCACCTCTTAGGATTTTTTGCTTGATACCGCCTTTTGTGAGGTTCAATTTTAGATCAAAATCTGTACTTTAAACAGGTGGAAGGAAAATTTAAAAAACAATGCCTTTTTTGAAACACCCTAACTTTTATACGTTACTATTGAAACGGATATAGAGATGAAGATTGACCGACCCATCGATATGAACGGCCGAGCGCGGGCGAGCACGCAAACGCGAAACCTTTGTCATTCCTGGACCCATGTTTTAATGTGTTGTATTTCTTCATATCCCAACATGAATACTCATATCTCATTTTTTATTGATGTTCCTAAGTACTTCACTTGGTAATTTTATACGTTACTATTGTAACGAATATAGATTTGAGGATTGACCGGGGCACACGATATTACATAGATTACCGGAATAGCTCGGTATGACAAATGACAAACGTACAGATTATCGATTGATTCGATGACAATTACCTTGATCGGATTTTCAGTGAGAACAGACGTTTGACAGTTCGTGCTTGAGATATTTAGCTACGATTATACTAATATATCCGCCGCTAAACTTAATACGCGCGTTATTAAGTCCACAAGAACGTAACACTATATATGAATGATCTGTGAATCATAGACGATCATACACTATTCATGAATCGATGGTTAAAAGCCAGAGGTGTATTATCAGGTATTATTAGGTGTATTATCAGGAATTTTTTAAAAGAAAATTGTTGTGTTCATTGCAGTGAAACTGAGTGAATATTTTTTATTGATATTATTACATAATGCAGGATTTTTTTAGTTGCACAATATCCGTACGGTGGTGCAAGCTGCGCAGTACGACTGCCTTTTTGCGTCTTAGGACCGCAATATCTCAGCAACCAATGACCAGATCGATGTACCTGAAAATGCTCAAAAAAGGCCAGTCTACCCTAACGACTTGCGCTACAGTAAATGAGTAAAAACGCACAGACATTTCGTGATTTTTTCTCGGTAAATATACGCTTTATCGAGTTAATTTTCTTAAGGTGGAAGGAGGATGTATTAAAGAATATTTAGGAATTGTTTTCATTCAATATTATTGTTATTATGTGTGTTTTTTATCGGTCGGCGTAACCAATTTTTTCGAAAGTTCGTTTCGGTGTCCCTGATTTCGACTTGTCATTTTATCTGAAGCAAAAAATGTTAATTGTTTCTTAACATATGATATGTGACGTGGTCTTCGACGATGGCAAAAAATGAGCAACATCGTGGCCATTTGACAAAGAAATCGATTTTTACCCATTTTTTTTTACACGCTGATAAAAAATACGGTTGAATCGACTAAGATTCGGGCAGGGACGTTCAACTAAAGATTTTTTTGATACAGCTAAAAAATAATTTAGTTCAACAATTTGTCGGGTGATTTCACCAAAATATTTTTGGGTCATTCAAATATTTTGTTAGACCAACTAAATATTTATTTGAACGTCCCTGCCCGAATCTCAGTTCATTCAACTGTACTTTTTTATCAGTGCACTTTGAATCAATTTTTTAATTATTTCTTTTAAATCGATATACTTCGACACATTCTTTAGTCCTTGACATTTTCCTGTTTGGAAAACGTCAAGAACGACGTATATCGATAAAAATTTGACACCGATTTTCAAAAACCATATTTCGAGAAAAACGCGTTCAAAGTTCAGCGACGCCGCTGCTCAACCACTCCGCCACTTTCCACCCAACGGTCTCCAGCTTTCGTAATTTGTTGAATATCGACATCAAAATTTAACAGAATATTCTCGACACCATAAACTATCAGCAAAAAAATCGAAATTTTACTGTAGCGTTAAGTCCTTAAGCCACCGCTATGATAATTTCTTCTTGTGCAAAGATCGCTCGTCTCAGCCATCGGTGGATGCAAATTTTCCAATCGTCTCCATTCAAATCCCGAGACAAATCGGCTATAACCGGCAGCAGCCCCAGAATCGCTCGCAACTATTAAAATCAGCTGACATAATCAGGATAAAAAAATAAGATGGATTCGGAACACAAAAAGATCTTCAAAATTCATCTGTTATTCCTTCGGTCGGTCGCCGTTTGCGTATCGCTTTTTTTTTCTTCGTTCCTATCTCTCGCCCCTCCTATCCCGCCCAGCTTTCCATTCGCTTTTTCTCCAGCCTTGTTCTCGTCCCTTCTCGCTGCAGTCCCAGTGTTCCATTTCTCCCGACGTTTACCCCGCGTATAGAGCGCGATGCCATCTCCCCGCTAACTCGAGTCTCGCCCGCCCACCCACTCCCGCTTTGTCCCGTTTCCGGTGATACATTACTTTCGTACGTTCGTGAGTTACGCCTGGCACGTGGACACGATATTTCGTATTTATAGGCCAAATAAATTTGCCGTACGCTCTTGCTTTCGTCTTTTCTCGGGGCTTACCCCGGGAACACGGAGGTGGAGACTCCTTATTCTCACCCGGTCGTACTCTTGCGTAAGCCGACTGGAAGCTATTTTCATTTTATTTTATGCTTTCCTAGCATTCCGAGGCCACAAGTGGCCGTGCCTTTAGTGTTGGAACTATTGTTACGGAAGAGCGTTAATGACAGTGTGGCGTGTCATACGCAACAGGCGCAGAAGGAAGTTTCGCATATCGGCAAACGCTACGCGCGAATCGTGGTAATTCTTTTGGTCTCTCGTTAACAAAGTTTATCGACGTATTCGCAGCGCGTTCAGTAGACACGCCGTCTCCCTTTCCGTGGTCAGTTAGACACTGGATAGACATAAAAAATGCTAATAACGAAGACAGTGATTTAAAAAAAAATCATCCAAACACATTGAAATTAAGCACAATTCGACCGGCAAAAACCAAATTATTTGTTAAAAGTAAATTAAATTTATTTAGAAAAAATAAAATCGCTTATTTGAATATGGGGCACATTTGCATCTCTACCACTCACAACTCAATGGGCATAAAAAATGCCAATAACAAAAACAGTGATTTAAAAAAAATCATCCAAAAAGGTTGAAACTAAGCCCAATTCGAACGGCAAAAACCAAATTATTTATTAAAAGCAAATAAAATGTATGTAGAGAAAATAAAATTACTTATTTGAATATGGGGCACATTTGCATCTCTACCACTCACAACTCAATGGACATAAAAAAATGTCAATAACAATAACAGTGATTTAAAAAAAATCATCCAAAAAGGCAAAAACCAAATTATTTGTTAAAAGTAAATTAAATTTATTTAGAAAAAATAAAATTGATTATTTGAATATGGGGCAAATGTACATCTCTACCACTCACAATTCTATCGAAATATGGGGCGGAATATTTTTTCATGATTGAACTCTCATTATATCGAGCGTTTTTTTATTCATTATTTAGATATTCGATCAATACCACACATTACAAAAATATCTTCATTTCGCGGGAACACATTTTTCGTCACGTTTACACAGTTCCGTGAACCATCGCTCGAAGTTGCCTGGCCTCCGGACAGTGCGAAGCAGTACGGCGAACGTTTCCTCGAATCAAATAAGTTATTTATTCAACAGCAATAAATACCTATTCAACGTCGCAAATATCCGCTTTTTTTGAGGAAAATAAATATCTATTGTTCTTTTCGTCGAGCGATTCCTAATCGTCCAATAAACTATTTCCTAATCCTGTAAAAATCAGCACAGCTATGCTTTAAATATATTTTTTATTAAAGATAAATACCGCATATTACTCAAATCAGCCAAAAATATCCATGAGTCATATAAAAATTATAATACATTCAAATAAAATCTATTCTGATTTTTAATTTCATTGATAGTTAATAAACTTTTTTCTGAGTCTAAAGTATTCATCATCGCGACGAGCTCCCTCCATTCCTCCTCGTTGATGTCCGTTACTCGGTCAGTTGGGAAACGTGTTAGAGTCAAAGTATGTCGCAGTGATATATATATATACATATATATATATAGGGTAAAAGTGGGGAATATGGCCCGATCCATATATCATTGATTTACGTGTTAATCGAGGTGGGCCATATTCACCATTTGTACCCTATATAATATATATATATATATATATATATATATATATATATATAATTTAAAACAATAAACCGGGGGTGCGAGTGCGTTACGAACCGTCGAACATCGTCCGACTAGATCAATCCATTATAGAGGGTAACATAAATGTGGAACGCTACTGTCGACGGTGCTATTGCTGTAGCCGGTTGGCCACTCGATAAAACATTACCGTCGAAAATCGATATGGGATTGGTGGGTACCGCTGTTGCTTGCTCTCATATAGTTTCCGGTAAAGGCATTAGCTTCAGAGACAATTTGTATAGATAGTGTTACGGTATTAGAGTATACCTTTCGTCCGGTCGCCCGTGGTGACGATTGCTGAAGGGACGAGTAGTACATAGAATCTAGTGCGATCACTATGCTGATGGTACGCAAGTGAACTATGGTCCACACGACGGTACGAGTGAACGGACAGATTTCCATGATTTATTCGCTCCAGAATTCCTGAAACGGAATCGGTCTTGTCGTCCCGTTCGGCAGGCCACGTCGCATCGTGTATCACCACCAGGGAACAGCCGAGCACTAGTTATTGGGGAAATTCTGTTTCGCTCAACGTTCGCGCCGACGTCATAGCCACACGCACGGAATCACGCGTTAACCATGTTTTAAATATATTTTGTAAGTATAAATTATACGTTTATTTTTCGTATACTATACGCATACACAGAAAAAAAAGTTGTTTTTTTAACCAAAAGTCGCCGTTACATACGATCCAGACTGCTATTTATTTGTTACACATAAATAATTATTATCTTGTTAAATGATTCACTGTTAAAAAATATTGTTTGAAAATTAATAAACAGTATTGGAAGATTTTTTACATAAGCTGTTACTGAAATTTCAAACACATGTGCAATTTTACAGTAAAATTAGTATTTTTCATAAAAATGTTTGTAAATTTCATGCAAAATATTTGTAACTTTAATATCTGGTACTTGTATTCTACAAGCAAAGTACATTAAGGTTCAATATTGTATAGGTAAGTAATGTTAGTCAATTTCAAGTTCCAGTATATTAAATGTACGATTTATTTTTACAGTGTTAAACGCTTCAACCGATTCAAAATTTGTCGAAGCAAACAAACTTTTTTGTTTAATCAACACCTTTGAACGTATGTCATCGCGCCTTGGTTGTGGAGATCAGGGAGGTTTTGCAAACGACCTAAAATAAGTATAATAACTATAAGACAAAAGTTACGTAACTATAAGACCAGAAAGTAAAAATTGACAACGTTTTTTGTTGTTTTTTTAGCTCGCTATTACAGAAATCTTGTTTGAATACATTTTGTTTTTTTAGCTCGCTATTACAGAAATCTTGTTTGAATACATTTTGCTTCCTCATAGAGGAAGCTTTTTGTTAGCTGCAATCGATAAAGGAGGGTATTAGGAACACCTTTATCTTATAATTACTAAAGCTATTTTCGGTCGTTTCACCAAAATCGTGGTAATAAGTGAAAAGTGCTTGTTTAGTACAAACAGCAATAACAAGTTTGTTATAAATATAACATGTTAAAATTTTTTTTAATATTATAAGAATTTTTAAATGTATTTTCGTACTTAATAATGTTGACATACACAGAGAAAAAAAATCAACAAAATGTGCGCTTACGGGTGGCGAAACAAATGTTTGGCTGATCGAAAGAATTACCTCGTCGATCGAACTAACAGGCCGTCGATTCAAATATTTCTTTATTTAGTACAACAACTATTTCGTTCGATCATCCAAACATTTGTTTCGCCACCCGTAAGCGTTCATTTTCTTAACTCAATCGATTTATTTTTCGCAATGTACGCGCTCTCCATAAGGAAAAGTGTTTAGGGAAGACCAGGGACAAAAGTAACAAAAACCCTTTTTAATTTTTTTAACAACAAACCCGAGAGTCTAACGCTTCGGTATCCAATGGTGTACCATTAACCTACTCTTAGGTATTTAGTAAAAAAATTCAAACATAAATATGTACGGAATTTCGAACACCGCCTCATTAAACACAGACGAAATTGGGTAAGAATTTGAGCCGCGGTGGGGTCAATTGTAACGGGTAGTGGGGTCGTTTGTAACATCCTCCTGCATCAACGAAATCTTTCGCTGATCGCTATTAACAAATAGAACGGGGGTGCATTAACACAGAAAATTTTTTATTTAAATTTGAAATAAAAAAAAAAATAATTTGCCGGCTAAGCCGGGCCTAACTATACAGCCCTACTGTAAATGTTATAGTTTACAATTGGTTGGTTATAAATTATAAGTGTATAAATTATCGCTGATTGCTTAGAATGTAAGACTAAAATAAATAAAATATTTTGGTATTGGTATTGGACGAAATTAATTATTACTGGTACAATCGACCCGGATCGACAGTTATAATCGACCTCACACATGATTACTAGCAAAGTCTCAGCGATCAGTTTGCACTAATATTTTGTATTGTGTTGCCTAGCTGACGCAATCCGCACAGCCGAAAAATCACTTCTGCACTCGCGAATCACATTTGGTTTCGGCGAATCGGTATTTTTGAAAACTCAGCTACGAGGTGATTGCATGGCCATAAGGTGATGTCTATAACGTTGCTCACTTCATATCCGCTGCGTCCGATCATGCGCAGCGTTGCGCGGCCGCTTGTTACAATTGACAGGTATTACGTTATCCCCGGTCTCCTCTACATTTTCTTCTAACCATGTTACACACAATCTAGAGTGACTACATTTTCGGTCTTAATCCAAGCATTTATTTTTCTCCGCGTATGGAAACGCGACAGATTTTCTCATTCGATGTCCAAGCCGTGAATTCTTTTTCCACCGCTCGAAAAATGAGCTCCGAAAGTGCGGCGGCAAATTCTTGCGCTCTCCGATGGTGCACCGCGCGAGTTTTACCGGCAAATCGGTAATATCCACGGAGATTTCCACCTAGTCGGATTTCACATGAGCCCAGACAGCGAGAGATGGAGAGAGAGGGCAGCCATCGAGACTCTCATCCGCGCAATCGTTAAGCCCAGTATCGATAATTCGATTTGAGTCTCGGGTAACCGAGTACGTCCCCTCAGGGGAGACATCATCCTCTCTGCTGTGCTCCATTGCTCGAGACATGCGGCCAGCAGCTGATATACATGCGGCCTTGCGGGAGGTCAGAGTACAGCGGTACAACATCGTGTTCGTGGAGGAGCCCGAAGATGGAAGAGGAGAGGGACATAAGGGAACGAGAGGCTGCGACGGAGACGCGGAGAGAGCATGTCCTTTCCGACCCCCCTGCATCGCACCGCTTCTCGCCAATCTCTCTTGCCAATCCTAATTGTGCACAGGTCGATCGTGTTTCATGGTAGACACAGGGGTATTGGTTGCACGCTGATAGGAATGGAATTGCGGGGACAGGGGAGGTCAACGTTTCTCCGAGGACGCCAATGGTGTATTCGATGCACTGAGGTATTCTCCGTATCGAGCCGCCCGGGTATGTCTGAAGGATGGGGCAAGAAAAAAAGAAGAAAAAAAAAGGATCGGAGGGTCGAACGAAAGGGAGAGCCTTGACGGAAAGGAGCAGGTGTTAACGACCCCCGGAATAAACCCGAGTTTAGTGGGAGCTCGCGATACATTGTAGGTATTAGCCTACACCCTCGGCAATTTTCGTGGCCGACACTCCCCTTCTCCATTAGAGTTGGCCCGTTCGCCCTTACTGTCAGTGGCGACAGGACGAGGCACATCTTCCGGGGAAAAAAAACATCCCTCGATGTAAAAGCACATTGTAATCCCATCTATTTTCTACGGCGCAGCGCGCGTTTCGGTGCGTACGTCGAGGACGCTATTGTGTTTGCGCATTTGTTTGTGATACACTGAAAAAAAAATTTGCTTGCGGGGTGCCGACGAAAAAAATATTTGGTTCAATTCTTACAATTCCATATGATATTGAAACAACGACAGCAAGACATGTTATCGTTTCAATCTGGTATGAAATTGTACGATTTCAGAGTAGAATTGAAACAACGTTTTTACTTTATTGGCAGCCCTGCAAGCAAATGTTACTTCATTCAATGATATTTTTTTCTGTGCATTGGTAAGAATTCCTATAATTTGACTATACATGTATATTATTTTTTTTGTATGTCGTTTACAAATGAAATAAATAAATAAACAGTGAACGAAGCTATGGAAAAGTTAACTCTTCACGTGGGACACAAGAGAGACGGGGACGAACAGAAAAAAAAATTGAAATTTGTTCACGTCGAATGATAAAAGAGACAAACGGATGTCACGATTATTCATTGTCGTTTCCAACATGAGAGTCGTATAGATATATGAAGGGTGTGAGAGACACGTATGGGCGTATTTCTGAAACTCTCACTGTGGAGCATGGTTTATATATATGCGTGTACTCGTAGCATATATACGTAGTCCGCTGGGAAACGGACGAGCGGCGAAAAGTTTTTCCAACGATAAGGGAAAACCGCGTGACCGACATGTGGAGCGACAGAGAGACAGAGAGAGAGAGGGGAAAAATGAAATATAAAAAAATACCGAGAGAACTAAACGTGGTCTCGCTGAGGCGAACCCTCGAAAATTGGGTAAAATGGAAATTCGTGAAAAAGAAAAACCCCGGGTTGGATGCGATTTCAATTGGATCTCGTCGAAGGGAAAGTGGAAAAAAACCGGGATGTACCTAGTCGTATTCTGCTCGAAGATCTGCTCCCCTTCTCGTCAAAGGCAAATCGTCGCGAACCCTCTGATCGTCCCTTTTCCAATACACAAAAAAAAAAATAGAAATCCTCAGACGAACCGATGATGTACGGTTGTATCACGATCGCTGTACGCGCCGATCCAATCAATCTATCTCTAAATCTATGCTATATCTATATATATCTACACTATATAAAATGCATACAAAATTTCATGTACAATTGTGATGAAAAATTAATGTTCAGTGCATTAAAAACATTGGGAATACTTACTTTTTAATAATTTACTTTAATTTCAATGAAAAAGTATATTAATTTTTCATCACAATTGTACATTAAATTTAATATACCAGTTTTTGCACAAAAACTTCCAGTCCGGTACATTAAATTTGCAATTTTTACTCCCGACTGCCCGATAGGGCAAAAAGACGGGAGTTATGCGTTTCACTGCGATCCACCGGCTCGGCACGTTTCGCAAGTGCCTACAAACGTCGAAACGGCAAAAAATTACTTAA
>JAPYZC010002690.1:0-19358 GCA_030522665.1 Ichneumoninae sp. A BG-2022a | reverse complement strand
CGGCCTATGCATAGCGAAATTCGCGATGCGTTTGGTTAAAATCGTAATGTTTCCACTTCATCCTCGAATTACTATACGAATCTGGAGATTATTACTATACTTTTCTCTCCGTGCAGCAAAAATCATTTTGTTATAATAGCTAAACCACTTTTCTCCGTGAATTAGAAAAATACTATAAAAAAAAAAAAAATAGAGCTCTACCGCAATTTGACGGTCGGATTTCGTTGATGTTACCGGTCGCAATAAATTACGGTAATTTCTTGTTAAATTGTCAGAATGCAACTCGCGTGCGTGCGCACTATATTTAGCAAGGTCAGACCGGCGGAAGTCGCCGCAGAGGCGAAAGATCACGCGAAGGGATCGAGCTCGAAGGAAGGACGCAGAGCCGAGCGTATCCGTGCCGAGATAGCGAAAAAAAAAAACAACGCCCGATCGAGGTGACTGACATTGCCCTTCTCCGCTCCCGCCTCGAATTCTGCAGCTTGCGACTCGCAACGCCCGACAAAGCACCGTGTCGACACACTCCCGCTCGTGTTTAAGGTCATCCGCGATATGAAATATGCACGTAGTTTCCCATGCCAGAAGTAATTACATCCACTTGTTTGTCGCAAAGATTAGACCGGCTCTTGCGGTTATACGCTTACACGTGCGTGCGTCAAGTTTGAGCTATTATTAGCATACTACGCGGCCCAACTTAATTGCCGACGAGCGTAATTTACTTACGGCGACAATTAGTTGCTCGTTTCATATAATTATCGCCGTTTAACCCCCTCGTTTCAAATTTTCGTCTAATTTTCTGTTTTAAAAACGTCCTAATTGAAGAAAATTTGCACACTAAATGTTTTTTTTTTAATCTTCGAATTTAAATATTCAAAAAAATTCCAATGTATAAAGTTTAATTCCAATAACGGTTTTTTTCTTCGTTTTATAATTATTTAAAAATCACGATTCGTTGGTCCTCTAACTAGTAAAAACATACACGCGTAGATGTTTAAAGTTTAAGACGTAATGTTTAACTTTTTTATCGCAGCCAGAAAATAGATTTATTTAAATCAAATAAACGTTGATCCTCAAATGACGTTTATTAAGATAAAAGAAATGTTTCGTTGCCTTAACAAAATCTTTGTTAGATTCAAAATAACGGATTTTATTCACTTTCAGTAAAAAAAACTTATTCGAAGTGACTATTTAATGATTAGTACTCTAAAATAAATGTTTATTCGACACAAAGAAATCGAATAATTGAAAAGACGATTTTTAATAGATATTTATTCGCGCCAAAGAAATTATATATTTGGCACCAAGACAAAACAGGTCGGTCGTGAACACGTCAATAAAATGAATAACACTATCAAACAAATAAATATATTAGAATTTAATAAATGCTCTTAGGTTATTATCAATAATCAATTAATAATTAATTAATTAATTAATAATGATTACTTAATTAATTGATTAGGTTATGAACCAAATAAACATTTTTCTTCGTTTCTAATAAATTTTCTTTGATTGGAAAAAACTTTTTTCTGGGTGCACTGTTCTGTATTTTTACCTGCTCGCGTTTTATTTATTGTCTAATCGAGTAAAAAACGCACACGTGCAGTACACTTTTTTTTTCCTCTGCCACATGTTGAATGCCAGTTACCGACCGAGGCCAGGATAGCGAAAAGTAGATAGCTAGGCGAGATACTCGCCACGCGACGTACCTTCTATCGGCGGCTGCGAAACGAAAGGGCGGAAGTCCTTACGTCCAAGCGCCCGGGTTACGCCCTTTCGATTCACAGCCGTTGATATCGCGAGGATTCTCTCGGCCATTACCGTGCCGATGAGTGCAGTTCCGCGGTGTCAGCCAACACGAAGTCGTGACCGACGAAGCGACGCAAAAAATTAAAGGCCAAACACACTCGCCTTTCCTCCAGTGAGAACGATTAATTTACATTACAAATCGATAATGGCGCATATCGAACGGAGAGAAAAAAAAATACTGATCCAATGTGTCGATCCGAATGACGCATGAACTTGATCGAATTCAACAAACGTTTCTCAGAGTTGCGCTAGTCATGTAAAATCAATCAAGTGAAAATAGCTCTCGTGTCTAATTTTACAAATTTTGTAACAGAAAAATTCACAGCCATCGTAAAATAATCAATAACGATAAGGAATTTTTTCAGAGACTGTAATGATATTTTCCTTCGAGTGAATGTTGTAACACACGAGCATAAATTTTGGATCACTCAGCTTGGGCACAGAATTTTATTTTTCACGCCTAAAAATATTTTTGGAATTTTTTTTTTTACACTCCTATAATTGATATAACGAAACGAGTTTGAGTTTGCGCGACTCATGTAAAATCAATCAAGTAAAAATAGGTCTCGAGTTTTCCGTCTAATAAAATTTTACAAATTTTTTAACAAAAAAATTCGCAGCTATCGTAAAACAATCAATGGCGCGACTCATGTAAAATCAATCAAGTGAAAGTCTCGAGTTTGTCGTGTTACAAAATTTTTCACACTTCACAAAAAAATTCGCAGCTATCGTAAAATAATCAATGACGATGATGATTTTTTTTTCATAATCTACAACGATTCTTTCCTTCAAGTGAATTCCGAGACACTCGAGCATAAAGTTTTGATCGCTCAGCTTGGGCACAGAATCTTATTTTTCACGCCTGAAAATATTTTTGAATTTTTTTTTGCCTATGCCCCTATAATTTATATAACGAATCGAGTTTGAGTTTGACAACGAGTTTGCGCTGCACATGTAAAATCAATCAAGTGAAAATAGCTCTCGTGTCTAATTTTACAAATTTTGTAACAGAAAAATTTGCAGCTATCGTAAAATAATCAATGACAATGATGATTTTTTTCAGAATCTATAATGATTCTTTCCTTCGAGTGAATTTCGAGACACACGAGCATAAATTTTGGATCACTCAGCTTGGGCACAGAATCTTATTTTTCACGCCTAAAAATATTTTTGGATTTTTTTTTTGCCTATGCCCCTATAATTTATATAACGAAACGAGTTCGAGTTCGACGACTATGTTTATGGAGAGCAGGTGAAGGTGCTGGCCTCGTGTTCCATCGCGACGATGCCTTGAAAGGCTGCCGGGCGCGCGAGCGTGCGAGAGTTGGGTACTTGCGCGTTGCAGTACAAAGCTCAGCACCGTATAGAGTTTTGTGCTCTACCGTGCAATCGTCTCTTGAGGGAAGACCTTGGGTACGATCACCGTCGCGAAAGTACAAAATCTGCACAATACATGGAGGATCGATCGACGCGTTCCGATTCGTATTCAATTAATTGGTTAAAAAAGGAAATAAAAAAATCGTCATCTTTGCTCGAGCTTGCGACGTCGAGTAAACGCGTGCAGCGCGGAGCGTTGCGTTTAATACTGAACTGGATGCAACGAGGAAAGCTGATGCAACGCTCCAGCGCCTCAATACACTGTCCCCATTGCAGTACCGAGCTCTGCGCATGATGTAAGGAAGTGGGGGGAAAATGGACCACCTAATGAGTCAGAGATTCGACGACTTGCACAACATACTTTATCGTTTTTCAAGACGCACAATGAATCTGCTATACTCGTTTGGCGCGTCCGGGCAAAATTAATTTATATACATATATATGGGGCGAAATGGACCAGCTGGCTGTTCAGGCTAATTTTATAGATTTCCACAGCATATTGAAACTTTTCTCAACACAGAATGAATCTGCTACAAGCGAATGGCGCTTACGAACAAGATTTTTAAAAAATTAATAAATATGGGGCGAAATGGACCAGCCAATCTGTTCAGGCTAGTTTTATCGCTATCCACAATATATTGAAAGTTTTCTTAGAACCGAAACCATAGACAGCTAAATAATATTTTCATATTTTGTCTAGAAAATAATTACGATACAACCTATTAATAATGAATTTTTTGTAATAAAAATTTACCGGTTACCACAAAAATTTCAGGAAAATCCATTTTGCACCATTAATTTTATTTGCTTTGCATAAAAAAAAGCAAAAATATGTTGCATAAGTTGCTTAGCTGGTCCATTTTGCCCCTCGCCCCTCCCGCACAATGTTTGGAGTTGCAACGATTCTTCGCACTTTTAGATTCGAGGTGGGAGAAACATTAATTCGCGATGTTTGCCGGTAGTTCGTTGCGTCAGCCGGTTCTATATGTTTAAAACGATAAGCATTCATTGGCTCTAGAACCACGTGGTGAATTGTCAGAGGCTCTCGCGCGAGCGCCACGCGGCCGGATTCAACGTTATCCGAGAATTCGCGAAAACCTGACGCAGGCTGTCGGGATTCACGGAATCTCCACGTACGAAGCTTGTTTATCAAGTGTTTATTCGATTCTGGCTTTACCGGGTTTTACCGCATCGTCAAATTAAATATAATTGACTTAAATGAAAGAATTTCATTTACTTTATATTATTTTGTAATAAAAATAAATAGATAATAGATCATTTTTAAAAAATGACAATTGTAATTAACTTATTGGATTGAATAATATTTTAATTTACAAAATTTAAAAAAAATTATTTCAATAAAAAAATGTTTTCTTTATACGCCACGTTGGAACAATTTTTCTGAATGTCGCCAATAAAAAAGAAAAAGCAATTGATCAAATTAATAATTAATTCATTGATGTTTGTTTTTTTTTCGAACCTTCGAGATCGTAAAGAATTTTTTTTTATCAGGCAAGTTCGATTCATTAATGGACAATGCGATAACGTCGACATCGTGTGATATATAGATAGCTTAAATTGATGCGCGTAGAGGCGTCTGTCGCGACGTCACGTGTCCCTCGCAATTGCGAGACTGAACGAGATTAAGTGACGCCAATCTTGCATACCACTGTGGCCACATTGCGTGCGTCATTGTAATGCCGCGATTGTTTTAGAGATTATACGCGCCACGCAATACGGGGGAATCTTGGTTGTTGGCCTGTACTCACCCTTGGGAAAGATTTGGCTGTTGAGTGAGGCTCTCTTTGAGTAGATCAAGATTTCTTTCACTCTTCGTATCCTTGACGAAGTTTTCTTGACTTGGCGTGTTTCCATCGTGTTTTTCCTGAAAAAGAAAATTATATCATAATCGATGATAAACCCCTGGTGAAAATATTTTTCTGAATATCTTTCTGAACGTCTCGTGAAATTTCTCTGAATTTCTCTCGCTTTTCGCGCTTTTCAGAGAAAGTCAAAGATTTTTCTGAATCTAAATATTTCTAATTGTTCTCAAAATCTCCGATTTTCCCTGACAACTTCTCTGAAAAACTATGAACTTTGTTGATCTTATAAGCCTGTTAATCTTCTACACTGAAATATTTTTTTTTCATAGAACAAAAATCAACGATTACTTAAAAATCTGAAAAAATTCATACGTATTTAGAATAAAAATAAACTAATCATTTCCATTAAAAAAAAAGTTTTGTTGCCGGGTAATTTGTTAATCAATTAATTTTCTGATGAATTTGTCAATAACATTTTGCAATTTTTTTTTTTTTCGTATACATGATTTTTTTCAGATTTTTACACCATCAAGAAGTACTTGCAATTTTCTTTTATTGTTGTCGAACTTATGTGAAGTCAGCGCGCAGCGAGACTCCCTCCTTAATCATAGGCTCAACACATTCCGGAAATTTCGAGGCTTAAAATGATATTCGAACAAACTTCGGATGGCCGAATGTTTCAATAAGAATTCTTTAGTTAATGTGACATTAATCAAAGAATAGACAAGTACCACCTCGAAGGACCGGATTTCAAGGTCATTACCTCTGGACGAAGATGCTCCCTTTCAGTCTTCACCGTTGGTCTGGGATTTGATTCTGGAATCTTCGGCTCCGAAGACGCAATTTCGTCGGCGCCAATCGTTTCGCCCGCGACATTCTCGACTGGTATATTGTCCTCTTGGCTTATCCCTCTCGGCTTGTCGGATATCACGGTGCCTTCCGATGCGACGATGAGAAACAATAGCCCACTGAAAGATCAACGATAATAGGTTTAAAAAAATATATATATATTTATATACATTACTATCTGACTTCTTTTCGAACTGAACGCCACATCCACTTTTATTTTCCTTCCAATAAAATCGTAAATTAAAATCACTAGTAAAATCTTTTCCAAATTCCTTTTGGCTCCTCGCTTTTCGAGGGGAAGCTTTTTAATTTTTGACTCAATAATGTGCCTAGGATGAAGGGTCCAACAGTCGTCCGTAAGGACTAGAGTGACTCCTACTGAGGCCAACTAAGTTAAATTAAAATTAAACAAATTAAATTTTCTCAATTTCACAATCCAATTTTCTGGTATACAAATCAAATCAAATCTAATGGACTTTGCATTGTCCGTAAGACGCAAAAATAGAAATATATATATATATATAACATAATCTGTGAATAGAGGAAAAACTGGCGGAAAAAATTCGCGGTCAGCCGACGGGAGGTTTTTTTAATGGCACAGAAAAAAAATTTTGATTGCATATACATTAAGGTCGTCCTTGCGAATATTGTTCACTTCGTATAAGTTTCAGAGAAAATAAGAGGAAAGTGCAAAGACTTCTCGATGGTATAAAAATCTGAAAAAAATCCAGCATATTAAAGGTACTGAAAATATTAATTTTGCATAATAATAATCCCAAAATGTTATTAATAAATCGATAAAAAAAATAAAATGGTTCAACAAATCTCCCGGAAACCGAACTTTTTTTAAATGAAAATGATTCGTTCATTTTTGTAAATACGTATAAAGGGTTGAGAATTTTTTCAGCACCTTTAATATGCTTGTTTTTTTCAGATTTTTATTCTATCTAGAAGTGTTTGCGACTCCTTCTCATTTCTCTGAAACTTATGCGAAGTGAAAAATGTTTACAGCTCTACCACTCACGACTCTACCAGATAACAACTCTACCGTGTTAGAACTCTGCCAAAATCTCTACTAGAAAGTAAAAAAAACTCTACCAGAATCAAAATAAAACTCTTCTGGAATTCCAATAAAACTCTACCTGCATTACAATAAAACTCTACCGGCATTACAATAAAACTCTATCGTACAGTTTTATTTTGATTCTGGTAGAGTTTTTTTACATTCTAGTAGAGATTTTGGTAGAGTTCTAATATGGTAGAAATGTTTTCTGGTTGTGAGTGGCAGATATGTAAAAGTTCCAACACGAAAGATCTCTCATATCAACAATAACCATTCCTAAATCATGTAAAATAATTTTTCCCGTCTAATAAACAACCAAACAAATCAAGAATAGACAAATAAATATACACTCATCTATATTTTTGTTTGTAGCTTAATATTGTGAATTCGGAAGTTATGTTTATTTATTTATTTACGGTTTCGACGTACCGACTTTTTTTCAAATCAACGGTCTTAAAAAATCAACCGGCAAAAAATACATCGATTCTTCAGGTCGTGCAGAGTGCCATTTTGGATGCTATTCTTACGATATTATAAATTAGCAAACTGTACGAGTTTTATTTCAAAATTGTTCCCACATATTTATCGATTTATTTTACTCGGTGGGAAAATAGCGATTTTTGCGAACGCAATTGTATAGAAGCAGATTTAAAAAGTGTAAAACTTACTTTCTGCAAATTTATAATAACAATAATAATATTTATCGACTCTTTGAAAACATGTGTACATTCGGTTGAAAAAAAAAAAATATATTTTCCGTCGTGTTTAACGCGTTTCTCCTCAAAATTATGTTTTCCAAATCAGCAATGACGATATAACTGGATAACCGATTGGCCGATCGAGCTCCGATTTGGCATACACATTCGGTAGACTATTTGTCAGCATTGGCGGTTTTTTTTCACGTTCTTTGCACACACTTTTAAATTGTCGATAAACATGTGGAAACAATTTCATGAAGAGAACTCGAAATTAAAAAATTCTGCGCGATTCCAAAATCACCTCCGAAATATTTAGATTAAAAAAAAATCGATGAATGTGACAAAACCAGACTGTTCGACGAGCCAATAAAAAGAAAATTAGTAATAAAATAACTAATAAACAATGTACAAGTTAATAACAGAAACATGTAATATTATCGTAATATTATAATATTAATGATAAATCATTTTTATTAATAGAATAAAAATTATCAATTAAGTATTCATAATTTTTATGAACGATAAAGCAAAAAAATAAAAAAAATTAAAAAATTGATATCAAGCAACCCGATGGCGTGAGTGAACTTGGCGCTCTAACCTGGATACGACGGACACGAGGAGGAGGGTCCAATAAACGCATGTAACGCAGAGCCTCATCCTATCCACATCTCTGTCATGTTAAAACACCTTTGTTACATATATATACGATTATATCCAAACAAATAACTCGTATTTTCACTCTCCACGAAGTTCGGCTCTCACCGAAAAACTTTACCGAAACAGAAACACTATAATGCACCTTGTTTTATGGCAATTTTTGTAATTAAAAAAAATGTATTATTTTTTTCTTTTTGCAGATCGATTTTAACGTTTTACCGAGAGAGCGGTTAAACTTGTAACGCGCGACCGCCGTGCCGTCTCGTATCCCTGACGTGGTGCAACTGACGTTGATAAAAAAAAAGCTTCCGGTAAATTCCGAGAAGCTCGTACCGGGGTACGAGTGTTTTTTTCCCCGTCAACTCCGAGCCGACAAGCAACGGGTGCGACTCGCCATTTGAGCCGGGAAAAGCCAAGGGTACGCGAGAAATCTTTTAGATCTTCACTGATTTTCTCGAGGACACAACGATACGCATTGTGGCGTCGAAAGACGCGTCCGGACGAACGAAAAAAGAATTTTTATCCTCGTCCCTTGGCACCGAGAGGCGCGGATCAGCTGATTCGTTCCGCGCATGCGCATCATCGATCGACGTCGGGGTGCGCAGGTTACGGTGCGCGCGCGGCAAAATTCGAATCAATATTCGCGATGAAGAGGGAGGACCACCTCTTACATTACCGTACGATTCATTTTTGATGACTGAAAGAATAGCCGTAATTCAATCAGATTTTGTATAATGCAATCGCGGTACAAAAAAATATTAAACAGAAAATTGTAAGCCGTAATCGATGTAATTATAACAATAAAATATCAATGGAAATATATTGTATAATACGCACTATATGTTTTGGACAAAAAATGTTCTACTTTACGGCGATTCATGAAAGTTGAAATTCTGCGCATGAAAAAAAAATGTATTTATATATATGTGTATATATATATTTTAATGTGATTGACAAACCAAGCTTAAACGCATATGAAAAATAGGAAAAACCTGAAAAAGTCAGACAATTTCTAGCGAACTGAAAAATCACGGAATTGTATGACTGATTGGATTTTTTCATATTTGACTTAACTGTCAATTGACCAAAATAATTCATTGCTGAAAATTAAATTCCACCAAACATTATGAATCATTTTTTCCCGTATCCTCACAAATTAAATCTAAGCATTTCGACAAAAGAAATGTTGTACCGTCGAAAAATCATGCAGTTTACGTTAAATAACAGGTGGTCACCTTATGATCGTCCAGTTTATGAATAACGTTATTACGTGTATATCGTTCAATTTTTATAAACTTATCGTACATGTCTTAAAAAAAATATTGAGCTCTTGTATCTTGCAAGTTTTTTTATCATGCGAAGTTAGCAACACGTGATAACCCTGATTATTGGTAACTAGCTAGGGACTTATGGGGACGCTCGCAGTGAATTTACTGGTACATTACATTGATTACTATTTTACTGGTAAAGTAACCGGCTGTTTAAGTCAATTACATGGAGTATCAATTATATTACAGCATTTCGCTGGTTGAAAACAAAAACGAGAAGCATTTTTATTTTTTTTTTAATAGAATGGAGAATGAAAATAGCACAAATAGTTGAATTTACCGCAGGACCGCAATGACTTTTCAAGTAAAAAAATCACTGTTTTGGGACTTGGTTTGACTCGTGCAATTGCCTAAAGTAACCAGTAACTTAACCGGTAAAATGGTATATTAACATAATTTACCGGTAAATTTACACGGAGCAACATTTTTTTTCCGCAATGTCGGCAACATCCCGCGCGTGACCGAGTCGAATAGCGGCTAACTTTAGACCTCAGTGGTCGAGCCTCTCCTTCGAGGACGGTTGCTCAGGTGCGATTTATCTCCATATATATATAAAAAAAACGGAACAAAAGAAAGATAACAGTAAATCAGTACAAAAGAGATTATCCAACTGAGTAGCTCGCATGCCCGACGGAAATCCAATCGTTCCGCAAGTGCGCGCGTGTCTACAGTCTGTCGGCCGCGGAGGACAAAGTTTCGGTACAAAGTTGGGAGCCGAGCCGACCCGCGGGCTGACGGATTAAATTATCGGCACTGTCCGAGGAGAGAATATTAAAACGCACACACGAGTTATGTGGTGTTTTTTTTTTTTTTTTTTACATATTTTTGATATAATTAAATAATAAACTATCGATCCGAACAGATGGTCCGCGACACGTCCACAATAATCGGCGATAAACACGTAAGAACGTTAAAAGCCATTAATCACTCTCGACGCACTTGCTCGATAATTTTCGTTCTTTTATTGTTTCCATTCCCTTCGGAAAAACATTGATCAATCGCTGCTCGAACGTCACCGCGCTTCACCCCCGAAAGTCTCTTGCTTACGTGGCGGTGATTCGACATTTGCGACCGTCAATAACCCCGTCCCAGTGTCAACCTCGTTCCTTCATATATATATATGTATATACGATATTATCGTCTCTTTTTTTGTTCTAAAACTTCTTTAGTTAATTACTTTTTTTTGTCGCATATTTTTGGGTGGCGTTTTGAGATTTACGCCCGTCAATAACACCCGAACAGTTTCAAGCTCATCCGTTCATAAACTCTTTTTTTCAACGTCCCTATTTTTTTTTTCCTAACCCTTCGATATTCAGGTACTGTTTTATCGCATATTATTTTTCCAATCAATAACACTCGTCCTATATCAACCTCGTTCTTCCATATATATATATTTTTTTTTGTTTAAAGACTTTTCTAACCCTTCTTTTTTTAATTACCTTTTTCATCGTATATTTCGCCAATCAATAACACCTGTTCCAGTATCACCCTCGTTCGTTCATATATATATATATATATTTTTTTTTATGGTCTCATTTTTTCTAACCTTTCTTTATTTGGTTACTTTTTTATCGCATATATCAAATATTTTTTCCGCCGTGATTCGACATTTGTGCCCGTCAATAATCGTCTTCCCATCATCACCCTCGTTCGTCATTACATATATATATGTATATATATACATATGCATACATATTTCTTTAACGTCTCGCGTTTTGTAAACCTTATTTTATTATTATCATAATTATCACTATTATTTATCAAAAGAAAGGTTTCAATTTTTACATTTACTTTTAAATGAATTTATAGATTTTGTGAAAATTGCAAAGATGTAATTTTATTACTTTTTTGTCATGTGTTTTTTTTTTATCCACAACACCCGTCTCAGTATCAACATTGTTCGTTCGTATATATTTTTTTACATCTTTTTGTTCTGAGTCTTCTTTACATAATTACTTTTTTGATTGTATATTTTTGAGCGTTGACGATAAACGATAGGCACAGTGGCCTTGCTAATATTAAATTTTTTTTTTTTTTCTCAATAGGGCGAATGATACGTTCATGCTTGATGCTCTTTCGAATCCGGGTGGACTTAACGGAGAAAAAAGATTGGCTGGGATAGCAAGGATTTCATTGCCGTAAATAATTTAACTACTTCATGCTGAGACCAAAAACTATTTTGTTGTGATAGCAAACTTTATTTTTTTTTTTACTGAAATGTTTTTTGACGTGGCGGTAAATATTTGGTCACTACGAAAGCGAATTTCTTTTGCTGCGAAAGCAAATTTCTTTGGCTACGAATGCAAATTTCTTTTGCTGCAAAAGTAAATTTTTTTTGCTGCAAAAGCAAATTTAGCTGTGAAAGCAAATTTTTTTGTTTGCTGCAAAAGCAAATTTAGCTGTGAAAGCAAATTTTTTTTGTTGTCGCAGGAAATTTGTTTGCCTTAGCATTACATTTATTTTACTGCCACAGTAATTTTCTTTTTCTGTGCCAGCAAATTTTTGGATGATGCAACAATTACTTTTTGCTGCAGCACTAAATATTTTATGCTGACACGGTAACTTTTTTTGCTGCCACAACAATGGTTTATGGAGTGATGCAATTATTTTTAGAGAACCAAAAGTGTTTTTCTCTGTGTGGTACCATGTGTGTTTTTATCTATCTCTCATTCCTAGCTCCCAGTCGTGGGCAATGTTTTGATACCGTCGGAGACGTCCGTGCATGTGTTTTGCTCCACAAGAATTGTTTCATCGCCGCGTGCCTTGTGATTGCACCACAACTGTAACGTAGGTATTGGCAAAAAGATTGATTTCTGTTTTTTTTTTCTTTCTCATCGCACTCGCTGTACGCTAACAACACGTCTATACCGTATGGGACAAGGGGTCTATGAAATGTGCGAACTTTAACAATTACGCAGCACACGGTAACAAAGTTTAGTACGTTTAACAAACTCATCTCGTTCCAGGAGGGAAAATTTTGTTATTTTTTTCCTTTTTCTTTACAATTTTTTTTGTCAGCAAACATAAATTTGTTTTTATTCTCAAAAGTCTGGAAACTGGTGTCTCGGTCAGACAGTATAACTCGCATGGTAAAGAAAAGTCTCCGATACTGAAGATCACGAGAGTAAAATTGTTACAAAGTACATAAACTCAAAGAATAAAAGACACTGGATAACGTTATTAATGATATAGACAATTGTAAGTTTATGACTTTAAGGAGAAAAAAAAAATGTGTTTCAACATTTCGAAAATTAAATTTTCTGCAATGAATTGTGTTTTTTTAAAAAGGATGGTTAAATAAATTCTGAAAAAAATTACCAACGATAGAATTCCTTCCTAATTCAAGGTCAGTGGAAAATACTCTGAATAATAAAGATTCTCGCTGTTTTTCATGTGCGTAACAACCTTGCTAGAGTGATTTTGGTTAGCTTATTAGGTGCAATTTTCTCATTGTTGGTAAATTACTGAACAGTAAGAGACGTGCTGAAGAGCTCGGTCGATAATAAAAACTGTAAATTTCTTTTTAACTGTATTGACCATTTACATTCAAAATTAAATTCTTCGATGGACCTAAATTAAAATCGGCTAGTTGAAAGCGTAAATGCCGTCATGTGAAAATAATGAACATCTCTGAAGGAACAAAAAAATCATTACAGTTTTCGTTACCGACCGAGTCCGTGTCGGACGGAGACAAAGCGATGTAAAATTGCCCGGACAAAAAATGTATTTTGATTTTTAAGGACGAGATATGTTAGTTAAATGTATGAACATCTTTGTTATCGTGTAAGAAACGGAGCATCCGCTTGTAAAATTATGTATCGTCTTCGCGAGATTGGAAATGTTTACGCAGTTGCCTGAGAAGATGGAAAGTAATGACTAGAGATGTGCGAATATCCGCAATTTCGAATAATTCGAATGTTCGAATCATTTGAATTATTTAAATTAATAAATTATTTGAATTATTTCAATTAAGGTAAACGGCCCAGTTTCCGCCCCTTGCCCAGTCACGGCCATCGAACGGAATTTATAATAATAATAAGTACAGTTTTCGTTTAATACAACAGAAATGTACAGCATGTTTAAGAGCGGATTTTACTCTTGATTAATGCTGCAGCACGTATATTTTTTTGATAAAATGTTGCATTTAACAATTGAAGAAAGCGGAAACTGGTCCTCCTTGAATTACTTGAATTACTTGAATTACTTGAATTACTTGAATTACTTGAATTACTTGAATTACTTGAATTACTTGAATTACTTGAATTACTTGAATTATTTGAATTACTTGAATTACTTGAATTTCGCATCAAATCGTAATATTCGATACGATTCGATTAATGTATTATTCGCACAACCGTAGTGATAATGGCAAAGCTAAATACCGAGATGAAAGAACATGATACATTTACCCGCAGATACACGCAAGACACGTGGGCTCTGAGCTTGGGCGATGTGGTAATGTGCTTTGTTAACGAGGCGTGATAGAGCCGACGAAGAATTTAGAGGAGAGAGAAGAGGAAGAATCGGTATCCTTCATAGAGTCGTATCGGATATCATCCTTGTGTTGGTTCGACTTTTTCCAGTAAAAACGCAGTATTGTCTGCTTGCGAGAGAAAAGAAAAGAGTCAAAGAGGACTCGTGCAACGAAAGGAGAAAAAAAAATAGTCTGTTGTCGGCACTGCGATGGTGAGACGGAGAGTAACACGAAAAACTAGCACCGGTACGAGCGCCAGCGCCAGTGCCAGCGCAACGGAGAATTCGGAGGAAAACTCGGCTCGTCTTAACAGCGGTGGCTCGACGAGCGCGACTAACCTGGCTCCTGCCCTTGGACGCATGAACCGCGAACAACTTAGAGGCTTACTAAGGGAGCGGGGACTACCTATTTGGGGAAACAAAGCTAATATGGTACACTATTGCACTAACAATCACGAATAGCACGCGCTACCAACCGCTTCGCTTTTCCTTCTCTATAATTATTATTTATTCTACCATCGATGATTCATTGCAAAAAGATAATCGCTATTGAAAACTCAAATCGAAATTGACTCAGTCGGTAACGAAGACTGCAATCTTTTACTTCGACATCTTGGACTGACCGACGTTAAGGACATGTGAAAAAGACGTATCGATGCTCCGATGGTAACAAATCGGTTTCCCTATTTTCTCCGTGATGGTCGATGCTTCGACCGAAATCAAATTAGGTTTTTGTAGGCAGTAGATATAAGTATGAACACCTAATTTGCTTTTGCTCGTCGTATCAATCGTAGTCGGTATCAAAAACTGTAAACAACTTTTCTCACTGGATCTCGCATATACGAGCAAAAGAAAAGTCTCATGGGAAGCCGAAATGATATTCGCTTCCGATGAGACTTTTCTTTTGACCGCATATGCCAAAATCCATGAGAAAAGTTGATTACAGTTTTTATTACCGACCGCGGTATTGCACATGCTCTTAAAGGGAGACTAAACACATACACTGAGAAAAACTTACATAGTAAATAGTTCCCAGGGGGGACGTCTACATTTTACAGTTACGACAATGACCCAAAATTGTAGTTGTAACTATAATTATAGTTTAATAAATTGAGTATATATTATCACAAACTGTCTATATTGACGTCCCTCCTGGGAACTATGCGGAAAAAGGAAATACCATCCTTTTTCTCAGTGTATATGTGCGGGAGAGACAGGGTTAAAATTTTGAATACATTACTCGCCGATGCGATAATTTAAAAGAAACCAATTGCGATTGCACAGTTACAGCTCGCCGTGGAGCTTTACAGCGAGCTGGAACTGTGCAAGCAGACTTTCGGTATCAAAACGTCGTGCCGTCACAATATCGTCACATGCCGACATACGTGTCTGCATTGTGCCGAATGTTACGGCACGCTTTTCTTACTGGGTACATGCGAGAACCCATGAGACAAGGTGATTACAGTTTTTTATGCAGACTGAGCACGTGACGGACGGGGCAAGAGATATTTCATATGGTCTTAACGGGAAGTGAAATATCGCAGTCGGTAATGAAAACTTAATGTACTTTTATTTATTTATTTATTTATTTCGTAAACACCGGCAACGCCCAATTACAAGAGTCGGCCGAAAATGAATATACCGTTCAACTCACAAGGAATTAAACAAAGAATAAACTAAACTGAAATTATAATAAAAATAAAAATAAAATAAAATATTTATCTCAAGGGTGCTAATTTTAATTTTTTTTTGAAAAAGCAAATTCGATCCCGATACGCACGGTAATTTCGCATGCGGCCCAAATTCATTTTTTTCTCAAGTAAATTAGCACCATTGAATAAAGTTAATTCGAAAATTGTAACTATCTCACACGCACAGCTGTTTCACTTCCCCTTAAGGCGATACGATACGGTTTCGATCGGTAATAAAAACTGTAATTAATTTGTTCTTATTACGGGTATCTTGAACACCTTGAGCTGAACTAACTTTTCCTCGAAAATGTTTGGCACCCGTGAAACATAAAAAAATTGATTACAGTTCTTATTACCGACCGAGCGCAGGTTCGAAGCGGTTCGAAACTTAGGCAGCGCACTCGCTGGCGTAGCTGGGGAGTTGCGAAGCGGGTTCGACCAATAGGCATTGGTTGAACCGCTCGGAACTCCCACAATTTGTTCTCGATACAGTGTTCTCTCGATCATCGACACTAACTTTCTGAAAATACAACATTCGTAAATTTTTTCATATAATTCGTACGCGAGTTCTTCGACGCATTCCAATTCCATCGAACACAGCACGAATGCACGAAATAATTATCTCTTGTTTACTAATATCCGATAAGGCGGCTTTGTCGTCGTCGCAAATAAATTATGTTGCTAGCTTTGTTATGCTTGGCTTCGCTTTGGCAGTCGTAGTCGCTACTGGTATTTATGATACTTATAATACGATAAACATGAACATCGGCCAGTGACGGGCGAATAAGGGGAGAGTGGGACAAGATGGACCGGCGTCGTGATTCGGAAAGTTTTATTGACTTACACAACGTACATAAAATTTTGTTTACGACACGAAGTTAAAGTGCAACATTCATTTGGGACGTCCGACAATAATAAACATTATACGGGGCAAAATGGACTCTCCTGCAATTGTAGCGCACATTAATAAATTTTAGTAGCGAGCAAAAAAAAATGACGCCTTACAGGCTGTGTGTTAATTATTTTTTGGATAACAAATGAATACTCGAATTCGGAAGAGTGGTGTGGGGAAAAATGGACCGCTTTAGCTCAGCGGTGTTCGGGAGCATGGGCCATCACAATAAAGGCTCAAAATTGAAGTTTTCAAGAACTCCATTACATTTTTGAGAGAGTTCATTTTGCCCCATTGTTCTCTGTACGTATCGAATGCAAAATTGACGATTGCAAAAATTTCATAGCTTTTCGGAACGACTCCGTTTTGCACCTTGTGGTCACCTTGTCCCACTTTACTATATGTAAGTCTGTTGCAAAAATGACGTTTTCAATCATTTGCTTCCATTCCGAAGCGAGTCCATTTTGCCCCACTGTCCTCTGTATATATTCGTAGCAAAATTGACGATAAAAAATTTCATTACATTTCGGAGCGAGGCCATTTTGCCCCGCGTTGTTACGTTGTCCCAATCTGCCCTCTACAAGACCGTTGTAAAATTTAAATTCGATCCAAACGATACTCTACCGCGGGTGGGAGGGGAGGGGGGTGAGCGTCGTAATAAGCCGTTTAGTGGGAGAGAAGCCTGACCCTTGATTCAGGGGTGACCCCACTTCGGTGTACTCTGGCTGATAGCTCTCTGCGGACATCGTAGCTATCGCTAAGCCTCTAACGGTCAGTGGCTCTTCGGATCTTCCGTTAAACTCCTAATCGTGTCCAACGGTAGCGATCATTTTGTTCGGCAGAAAAATATTCGTCACAAGTTAAAAAAAAAAAAAAAATTAAAGTCGGAGATGCCCGAAAAAGATCGACTGATACCGCACAAGGATTATCTAGTAATTGACATGAACATCGGACATCTGCTCGATGTAAAATCAACGTAAATATACATTGGCCAAATATGTATTTTCGCATCGAAGAATAAACCCTCGCCAGAAACACGCTTTTTTTACGCATCCGCGTGATTTTTAGTTTGCTTTCTCTTATCGAAATTTTCCAACTACAAACTCGATCGTCGAGCGCGTCGGCAACGTTCGCGTCGATTTACATGCGGATAGCTTTCAAGGATGTTAAATATTTATCCTCGCCCGACGCTCCGTTTCCGCCCCGCGTTTGTAAAAATTATTTCATTTGTATTAATTCGATTTTTTCCTTGCCGGTGTTTTTTTTTTTCTTTATTTTCAGATTAATCGACTAGGCAGCATGCTGGAGAACACTGGCAGTAGCGCGGTGCGTCGCGCCAAGGAGTCCAATGGAGCTCCGAGAAGTTTGCCCCAGAGACATCTGAGCCACGAGGACAAAGTCAAATCCGGCGACGGACGCGACTCGGGCGTCGATCCCGATAGTCTGACACTATGGCAGCATCCAATAACGACGCTCAACTATTTCGTACGGGAATTGTTAATCGACATATTGAATTTAACGAAGAATGCGCTGCAGTACAGAAAGACAGCGTGGTTAACAGTATTATTTATCGGATTGTTCCTCCTGTTGAGCCGCGTCGCCGGACCGCAACAGACCGTAAGTTCCCGTCAATTATTATTATTATTATTTATTAAACCTGAGGCTCTAGGACTACGTCCCTTGAGAGCCGACACCAAAATACATGAAACCAGATACAAGAGACAGTACCAAAAAAAATGTGCACCTTAAATGGAATCTTAATGGTGGCGTTTGCCTCATTATTGTATTCTACTATTTTTCTGTTATTTTTTTAATCTATTACTTTGCTTCTGTATTATAGTTTTCTTGTTTTTATTATATTGCTTATTTTGTACTGGCACGGTGTTCTTAAGGGGCTGCGGCCTCAGAACACGAAATAAACGCCTCTATCTATCTATCTAATTGACCGAATTACAACGTTGGTAACGTAATACTAAATAATAATTACTTAGAATTAAATAAACAAAATCTTGGAGTAAAAAAGAGAATTGGGAATTAAAATTTAAGAGTTGGAAGTTAAAGTGGCTGAATCGCCTCACTACCCGTCTCCTCCATCAAAAACGGAAAACACACTTCGGTCATTATATGAGTTATTCCATACGGTTTCAAACGGTCAAAAACCCGACCCTCTCCAAAAATGTTGTAATTTCACCACAATTCATGATTATTTACAAGAGGTTTTTGTAATTTTTTTGCCGCTGATTATGTATAAATATAAAAGACGACAATTTTCATTGCAGTGGCGAATGTGCGGGTTACACGCCGAAATAAGACAGTGCGAAATATAACATCCAAAAATAACGTACGTCGAGATAATCACTACGAAAATAACACGGGTTGAGATAACATTATTGTTATGTAATGCGGGAAGAACGTTGGTGCCCATTCGTCAGTGTGATGTTTGGTATTTGATCGAAAGAAATATTATTCAACATAACAGTGAAGATAGATAGATAGATAGATTTGTTTATTTCGTGTTCTACCGCCTAAGCCCCCTAAGAACACCGTGCCACAAAATACAGATCACAAGTAATCCAAAAACGAACATAAATGAAAACTGTGTAAATAACATAAGGTAATGCGAAAACAATAATAAAAAATATTACAACAAAAATAATGAGATAATAATAAAAATACTACAAGGAAATAAAGTATCACAAGC
>JAPYZC010002689.1:0-23921 GCA_030522665.1 Ichneumoninae sp. A BG-2022a | reverse complement strand
AAAATGTTATTAACAAATTCATCAAAAAATTAATTGGTTAACAAATTATCCGGCAACAAAACTTTTTTTTTATGAAAATGATTCGTTTATTTTTCTGAACGTATGAATTTTTTCCGATTTTTAACTAATCGTTGATTTTTTTTTTATTGAACAAAAATCAACGATTACTTAAAAATCTGAAATAATTGTTGCTAGTCTTTGTTGCTAGTGCGAAGTGTATGTTGCTCCGAACATGAATCCGTCACCGAATAATGTCTAAATACAATCCCGTCTATGACCGCAATTTCGCCGATTTTCAGAGCGCTCTCCGCGCTCTTTCACTATTGTGCCGAGCTTGACGCCTATCACTTCATCTTCCTCGCTATCAACAATGTACTCGAGCTTGAAAGGCAATAGCTTCGCGGCACCGTGCCATCGCTGGACCCGACAAACGTTAATTATCCGTTCCGCAGTACACCGTTGTGTATGCCCGATCGAGCGCATCCACGAATTTGTCCCGATAATTATGCAGCCGATAATATTAGCGGCGCATAATGATACCAATAAACAGAATTGGATTGACGAGGGAGAGCACTGCGGGTGGTCCTTGAATTTTCCATCGGCGTTAAACGGAAAATAACGAACCGAACCGATCGCCGATTATCGCCGATGAAGCGACCAAAGTTGATCACCCATCTGGGGTTTCGCACATAATTCGTGCCCGGTACAGCGGTAACATAAAGTTCCGAAGCTTCGCGAAGCTTTGTCTCACTGTCTCTTAGCGAGCGCGTCGCCGCCGATGGGCGCTTAAAAGTTCAGCGCTGAAAGAATACCGGCGTTAAATCGTCCGCGAGTTATGGAATTATAAAAATCTCAAGGACGGGGCGCAGCGCGGGTGCGAGGCGGATCGGATATATAGACGCGCCATCCTCCTGCCGGTTCCATAATTTCGCGGATCATAAACCGACCCCGCATCCGATATTTCGTGAGGTAACGACCCGCTCTGCTACTCCCGTTGACTGACTCGATGACTATCCGACTATTACGACACCGCGTTCCCCCCCCCCCCCCCCCCCCCCTCCTCCCCGCCCCCCCTACCGCGAGTGGCTCATCGTACCGGTATCCATATTAATTCGGCTCTATGATCGTGAATTTCCCATGAAAACATCGAGCAACGCGTCGCTCACCGCGATTGGCTATTTCCGCCTCATCGCCCGGGAGAGAAAGACGAACAAACCCCCGGGATAAAGCGGAAATGAGAATCGGAAAAGGCCACGCTCCTCTGTCCCGGTTCTCGAAACCCCATTTCCGAAACGATATTTTTACCCGGCCCTTTACGGTAAAACGTTCCTCGGAGTTTCTCGTCCGACGGGATATTATTACAGCCGTTATATCCCTCTTTCCCGAGAGACCCGCAGCGATCCTTAACAAACAACATTACGTTAAATGATCGATAGTTATTTATTTTGCGTGAAAAAAAATTTCGTAATAAAAACGCGGCGTCTCCACGACCGTCGTCGAAGTGGGCGCTGCTTTTCGATAAATCACGAAGAAAAAAATAGGAAAAAAAATGTCTCGTAAAAGACGCGGAATAATCTTATTGGGAGAATCGTTCGCCTATAATGACGCGGCGAGAGAAGCGCGCGGGCCGGGAAGGTTTGCTCGACGTCCACCTGTCTCTTTCTCTCATTCTCCGAAATGGACTTCACGGCTAATGTAAAATGCGCATCGACACTGCATCGCGACCTAAACCGACTCAATTAAGATGAATCTTAAATATTCAATAAATAATTCAATTTATTCAATAAATTGGTTTCATGAAAACTTAAAAAAAAAGAAAATCATCTCTAGCGATGTTGGGAGACAAATAATGTCCCTATGAAGATTGACGACCAGATTTGAAGTACTGTTTATGTCACTTATTATATTATGATATGATTAAAGGCACTGTTCACAATTAATATAAAATACGCCTGGACACTGCATCGCGACCTTATCCATCTCGATTAAGACGAATCTTAAAACGTTTCATTGACCCCACGTGAGTTCATAGAAAATTGAGAGATTATTGCGAACATTTCGCGATGGAATAAAAATCTGAACAAAATTGAGCACATAGAAGGTGCTGAAAAGATTGATTTTGCATAATTGTCTTATACATAATGTTATTAACAAATTAATGAAACACCATTAATTGGCAACCTAATTAAAAAAAAATTAAAACAACTTGTACATTTTTCTGAATACGTTTGATTTTTTTTCAGAATGCTGTGTAATTTTTTTTAATTGCCTTTTTTTAAAAAAAACGATATTCTCAAAAATTACACGAAATTCTGAAAAAATGCACAGGTATTCAAAAAAGCTTAACAAATCGTTTTAATATGAACAAAAAATCAGATTGTTGGGGGATTTGTTGAAAAATAAAAAAATATTAATTTGTCAGTAACCTTTCGAAACTATTATAATGCAAAATAAATCTTTTCAGCACCATCTATAAGCTTGATTTTTTCAGATTTTTATTCCATCGACAAGTGTTCGCAATTCCCTCTCAATTCTCCCCGAACTCACGTGAGGTCTCGCAGTCCTCAAGTGCTGCCTCAGATGATCGATACTTATTTATTTTGCGTGAAAAAATCCGGGAAAAAAAACGCGGCCTCTCCGCGGCCGTCGCCGAAGTGTGCGCTGCTTTCCATAAATCACGAAGAAAAAAAAAAAAGAAAAATATCTCGCAAAAGCCGCGGAATAATTTTATCGAGGAGAATCGCTCGCCCATAACGACTGGAGCATGAAGCCCGCGGACCGGGAAGCTTTGCTCTGCGTCCAGTTTCTCTCTCTCCCGCTCCTCAATGGATTTCCGAGAGATTCATTATTCATCCGTCGGAGCTTAATGATCGTAGGCACTCGTCTCGGTTTCAGCACCGGCTCTCGAGGATCCTCGGTACACCGTATTACACGTGATGGTTACCGTTGTAGTACACGGCACCGTTGTCCGTCGAAAGTTGGGCCACGCATGAGTTGACACAGCTCTCAAGTCGGCCCCGACACGACGTCGCAAACTCCGTTGTCCCCCCGAGTTTCGACCGCAAATGTCCACGTCGCCGTGACGAAGGGAATTGTCAATTTACCGTGCGGGACAGTCACTCGCGATCCGTCAACTTACGAGGGACTTTGGGCCGCACAGTGAAGTTCTCGTCCGACCTCGTTCGAAAGTGTGTCCCTTCGATCCTCCGTTAATGCTCGTACATCCGCCCGGAGAACGAAATGCGCGCCGAGCGCGTAGGGGACAAGTGGGGCAAAACGGGACAGTGGGCAAAACTCAATTTTCCAATAATTTTTGGATGCGCCGTTTTGTCCCAACGATACATCGGGATTTTCGACTCCGTATTTTCCCACGGACCACCATCGCCAACGTCCAATAGTTACACTCAATACAAAAAAATCATTGATTGAAGAACAGTGACACTTGCGGGCTGCCATGGACTACGCTGTTATTTTAAGTGTATTTTGCTCGAGATAACGACGCATGATAATGAAACTATTGCAGATCTTCTCATAAATTTCATAGACATTGGTTCATTTTGATATATAATTGTTAGAATGCAAATAATAATTACACTGACTACATGTGTCAATGGCAACCCGCAAAAGTCACTGTGCTTGAATCAGTGATTTTTTTTTTCAGTGTATTTGAACTGTGAAAAAGGATGGTATTTCCTACCATAACGAATAGTTTCCAGGGGGGAAGTCTATATAGATAGTCTGTGATAGTATATACTCAATTGATTAAACTACAATTATAGGGTAAAAGCGGTGAATATGGTCCACCTCGATTAACACGTAAATCAATTATATGTGGACCCTTCCATATTCCCCACTTTTACCCTAGTTACAACTATAATTTGTGGTCATTGTCGTTTGTGTGTGACGAGTGTGAAGGCGAGTGTTGCAATCACACGAGTTCAGAAAACGTTTTTTGCACCAGTATCGAACAAAATTTTATTTAACAAGGTGTGAAAATGGGGGTTTTCGCAAATTTTCCCACCAACTGACATGAAAGTTATTATAAAATTGCGTTTTGTCTCATTATCTCGTTTTGCCCCGGTGTGCCATTTTAAAAAAAAAACAAAAAAAACAAACAAAAAACAAAAAAAAAAAAAAAAAAAAAAAAAAAAAAAAAAAAAAAAAAAAAAAAAAAAAAAACATAATCCACTCTCTAACGTGAAGGGGGTAAAGCTCCGCATAGCTTTCGCGAACTGCTTGTACCCGCTGTACATACCGTTTATACACACACGTGAAAATGTATCGGTTCGGAAAGTCCGGTTGGCGCAGCGTGTGTGCGTGTCTCCGTGTGCGCCGGCTCGGGCTAACAGAGGGATTGAAAATGTTACTTTATTCGAGTCGGCACGTTAGCCGGTTCGACACGGCTGGCGCGACCGAACTCCCGGCAGGTGGAGGGAAGTGCCTATTTATGTCGGTCTAAATTACGATGAGAATTTGGCCTTGCCGCCCGGGATCGCCTCTTCGCAGCGGGAAATTGCGCGTAAAAAAAGCTCGAGTGAGTCCGCTCCCGCCCCCGCACGCAAGGACCGTCTCTCACCCAGCGCCCAACCGGGTTGAAAATTTTTATTCGCGAACAATGTCTGTGTACATTAGAGGCGCGCGTACTTTATTGTGCACGGGCATTAGATTCGCGGGAACGGAAGGAACAAGCGTTTGACTCGCGAAGCGCGAATATCGAATCTATTATTGCGAGTTCCGGTCTGAGGAGTCGCGTCTGGCGGGAGAAATTCCACCTTTGCCGTGAAAAACGAGCCGGGATTCAATATAAGTTCGAGTGTGAGAGGTCGTCGTCTCGCCCGCGACGACGATACTCGGGACGGGAGCCGCGCGTGAGGGAGAATCAAAGAAGGACTCCTTTAATATCGGAGACGAGGACGCTCCGCCAAACGTCCCGGACGGGGGGAGGAAGTGGAAGTCGGGCGGAATGTGTTGGGAGGAACTCGTAGAGGGACTCCTGTGACACGCACGTCCATGATTTTCTCCCATCCCGGGGGGCGACATCCGCGGGGTGGTTCTTTGTCGGCCGGGTGGAGCGAGCCGTCTCGGCGCGGACCTCGTCCCGTCACCGTCACCATTGCCATGCGAGGTCGGGCGCGATACTCTGTCATGCAGTCGGCGAGACGACGGTAAACGGGAAAGTCCACCGCCACGAAAAAAAAACACCCGACAACGATTTCACGCTGAGCAGCGCAAACTCTGGAGCCGTGGAATTTTTGCAAAGTGATACATCGCGATCTTCAACTCCGTTTTGTCCCACGGACCGTCATCGGCACCATCCAATAGTTAGGGTAAAAGTGGGGAATGTGGCCCAGTTCACATATCATTGATTTACGTGTTAATCGAGGTGGGCCATATTCACCACTTTTACCCTATTTGTATGGGAAGGGCGTAGAAAGGGAGTTCTTGACGACTGTGAAAATGCCGCACGAGACGAAGGCGACTGCGGCATTCACCCGAGTCAGAACTCCGTTTTCTACGCTCATGCCATTCACATAATTTTTCCTAACAAATTCACGAAAAGCACGCTTTCTGTTCCCGTAAAGTGTGCGTACACTGATAAAAATTATGGTATTTCCTACTATAACGAAAAGTTCCACAGGGGTGACGTCTATATAGATAGTTTGTGATAGTATACACGGTAAAAAATGTCTGTTTGAAAATTCGTACATGAATATGAAGTTTCATTGACACGTATATAAGAATATTGCGTTACCGGTATATTAAAATCAATATTATTTGTATAATGTTTTTAATAATAACATAATTTTCATATACGGATGTCCTAATTTTTCATGCCGTCACCGGTAATTTTAATATAAAGGTGTTGCATTTAAGATTAAATTATTAAAATTCAAATACAATGTATATGAATTCTAATTTCATATGCCGAGGTTGTATATTTCATCCAACTTTGTATATTAAACGTGCTGTAAATTTCATAACATTTTTTACAGTGTACACTCAATTGATTAAACTATAATTGTAGTTACAACTATAATTTTTTATTTTCTCCCATCCCCGGGGGCGACATCCGCGGGGTGGTTCTTAGTCGGCAGGGTGGAGCGAGCCGTCTCGGCGCGGACCTCGTTCCGTCACCGTCACCACACTGATAAAAAAGTACAGTTGAATCAACGAAGATTCGGGCAGGGACGTTCAAATAAATATTTAGTTGGTCGAACAAAATATTTTAATGACTCAAAAATATTTTGGTGAAAACAACCAAAAAATTGTTGAACTAACCAATTTTTCAGGTGTACCAACAAAATATTCAGTTGAACGTCCCTGCCCGAATCTTAGTGGATCCAACCGTATTTTTTTATCAGTGCATTGCCATGTGTGGTCGGGCTTTGTCATACAGTCGGCGAGACGACGGTAAACGGAGAAGAAAAAACACCCGACAACGATTTCACGCTGAGAGGAGCGCAAAGTCTGGAGCCGTGGAATTTTCGCAAAGTGGTCCAGCTCGGTGCGGTCCGGCTTCCAGCGTCCCTTTGCCATTTTCCATGACGATAAACGCCCGGGGTACATTCTATCGTTCGGTAGATAAATGTACCCGTCGAGCCCGTCGGGACTCGCGGGGCAATTTATGAGCAATTTTGAAACAATATCGAGCATTGATCGACTGCCAACGTACCTCAGCTCATGGGAGCTCCGCCCGCTCCCTCCGTCCCTCCTCGTCCTTTGCTCTTTATTCAGCTGGCAGGCAAAGGAGAGGAAAAGAAAAGAAAACGACTCGAAGCGAGAGACGAGGGGAAGGCCCGTCCTCCTCCGGAGTGTTCATCTTGCGGTTGACTGGCCTCTGAAATATAAGACAGCCAACAAATCGTTCCTCCTCGCTGAGGTGAACCGGCGGGTTCCCCCGATCCGCGATTCCCGTCAACACATGCACACCACCCTGCTATTATCCGCTCGAGATGCGCCGGGATGCGTCCCGGCCGCTCGCTACCGCGGCGTTCGTGCTGCTCGGAGATCCGAGACGCTACCTGATGGTAGCCCTCTCGCCACCTGGAAGCGAAACGGAAAGACGCGAACGAGCGCCTCCAAAGGAACGGGGATGGATCGCCGGGACGACCTCGCACCGCGCGCGAAACCATCCTCGGCCCGTGCATCAACGCCCAAGTGGCCGGGGCGAGAGGTTTTCATACCTTCCACTCCGCCGAAGAGGCCGCGCTAAACTCCACCTTTCATTAAACTTTGCTCGGGACATTCGACAGGAAACGGGCCCGTGACTCGCGCATCGCTGGTGACTGGACGGGGCCTCGCACCAACTCCTTCCAAGAATGTCGTTCAATGATCCCTCTTTCTACGTGAAAGAGGAACGTGTTATTACGGAGGATCTCGCAACCTCGGGCTGTAGGGTGGGGGGGGCGGGGGGGGGGGGGGGGGGGGGGGGGGGGGGGGGGGGTTGTACGTAATTCCTCCGGACTCATTCCGGATAATGGCAGCGCGCGCGCTGCTCGCGCAACTGAGATTGGCTGGCAAGTGAACGACCGCCGATGGTTTGTCGCGTTCGATATATAATAAGTCAAGGTACCTCTTTTTTTTGGTTTTTTTTTTTAATTTTTTTTCCTCATGGAATCGCTCTGGGACACGGCTCCCTGATTCCCGGTTCTCCGGGCAGGGCCAAAGAGGCTTTCGCCTCGAGACTATTTCCTTCCATTGAGCGTTAGGGGCGGTTGGCTCCGCGTCGCCGTAGCGGAACCGCGCCTAAGATCAAACGACGGGATAGGACGCGGAAGATTCATCACATTTCTCCTTAGCGACATAAAGGAAGCTTCGCTATCGCGCTGTTTCTTTTCTTTGTACCGTCAGACGGATTTGAGAGAAAAAAATGAAAAAAATAATAATCTTGACAATGATCGAGCCCTGGTATTACTCATACTTTGTAAGGCAAATAATTAATGCAAATAACACATGCGACGCGCCTCGGAGCCGGCTGCGACCGACGAGAAAATTACCGACACCGTCGGCTTAGCCTCGTGTGTATTCACATTTCGCGATATGATCGAAGCCTCTAGCAGATTGTCGCAACGCTCGGGTATATACGTACATATGTGTGTATATATATGTGTGTATATATATCAGAGCTGCGCAGTACTCGAAGTACGGGTACTTGTTTGGTAGTTCAAGAACGTACTTGAATTACACATGTGCTTTTTGAGTACATGCTCGAATTACGGATAGTCGATGAGTATGACATCCTGTTTTGATTACCGTATGATTATCTGTCTACGTTTTTCAATGAGTATGATTATAAAAAAAATTATTTTTTATTCCGTTTAAAAAAATGAGGTTTCCCTTTTCCGTTTTTTTATTAAAAAAATATATCTGTCGGAAAAAAATGTTTTTACTATTTTTTATTAACCTTTTAATGGATTTGTTAAAATAAGAAAACTGTTTATCATAAATTAAAAATAGCCTCGAAACAACGAATTACGAAAATTTCAGTTATCGATATTTTGCAAGAAATGTTGCGGTTCATTTCGACCGATTAAATCTTATGTAAACATTTCGTAATGTTGCGAAAAAAAGGTGCACAGTAATGTGTACATATCTTCTTCATTTATTGCAATTTAGCACATAGCTTCCTCGATGAGCAAGCCAACATCGATCAACAAAGAATATCATAGAGAATGCTATGCGCAAAATTGTAATAAACGAGGAAGCCATGTACAAATTACTTTGCACCTTTTGCTTCCTCATACAGGAAGCTTTGTTTTCGTGAAAAAATTAGTTTTCGAGATTTTTATATAAACGTGTTCAGAATGTTCCCAAACATCCAAAAAACACATTTAGAAAAAATGTCTGAATGTATGTGTGTGTGTGTGTGTGTGTGGGTGTATGTGTGTATGTATGTATGTATGTATGTGTGTGTGTGCGAATCATTTAACGTTCATAATTTGCGAACGGCTTGAGATATCGAGGTGAAATTTATCACACATGTTGAGGGGTCGATCCTTATTATTCGTTCCAATTTTTGGCCAAATCTATGCAGTCGTTCAGATTTTACGCCTTTTTTGAATTTTTTCGAAAATGTCTGTGCGCGCTCTAGCGCCCTCAATTTTTTTTCAAAGTAAACATAACGCTTAACGCTACGAACCTATTTGCGAAAAGTACTTGAAAAAAGTACTCGAGAAATACTTCAAGTACGGAAAGCACTCGACGCTCTACCGAGCTCTGATATACGTGTGTATTCTTGAGAAGTAACAGACTCGCCAGGACCACGTATATTGATGAGGGAATTTTCCTCGGCACTCTACATACACATATACACACGTTCCCCCATAACGGCGTATTGGCTATCGCCGGACCCGTGATCCGCTTCGGTGGGACAATGGACCGCGAATAAGCTTTTCGCCACGTAGACACTTCGAGTTTTACATTTTCTCCGATACGATATCCTATTTCCCCTAGGCGAGCGGCGAGATCTCCGCTCCGACCCCGATCGGATCGTTTTCGTTCGCCCGGATGCTGTAAACGAAGTCGTTCGAAAGATCGTATGGTACCACTGTTCTTCGATATAAACGGCACAACGCAGAACATAATATTCAGCCTTTCCCGCACCACCCGATCGTCGTGTTTACGTTGGATCAACTATTTAATGCAAAAAATAAAAAATCGAGTCTCTTATCCTTGATCCCAATTATATGTTTTCTTTCAAAGCAACCTTTTAAATAAACCACTATCTTATCAGACCCCTCCAACAAGTCGATACACCTTGAGACGATCGCGGAGGAACAACAGCGATAATAGCGATTGACGATCGGCGCAGACACGCGCCGTCCTTCGCGGCAATCTTTCTTTTTTTACTCCCCGCGAACTGTTTGTCGTTCGGTGCACGATCATGACGTTTTTGCGGAATTCGCTGCGACCCGCGATAAAGTTATGTAAACAGATAAGGATCGTTCGACGTTGTTCATTGGGCCTCAAAAATATCCTGCTGATGTATTATTAAATGTTTTCCGATCAATGCCTCGATCGAGTATCTTCGGTGATCGGAACAATAACTTCAAAAGTTAAGAGCCAATGGAAAATAAATCCCACAGCTATCTCGCGAAAGAGTCGGAGTGTCAGATACGGACTTATGTAAACCGTCCCGAGACCCCTCGGTTCTCGAGTGGCGGCGGAAGGTCTTTCCGATTTGTGCACGATTCTACGACGAAATCCGTGACGAAGCGACCGATAACGGGTACCAGCAGCCCCGAGACGGGGTATAAATAGGCGAGTAATTCGAACGGCTGGTATCAGTTCGTCCTGAGAGGTGCGAGTCAATAAAAAAACTCTATACGACAACTTCGCAACGAAACCTCTTCAAAATGAGATTCGCCGTTCTCGCCGCAGTCTGCCTGTCCATGGTGGTTTGCGCAACCGCCAACGACATCTCCGTCGGTGAGCGTCAGGAGGGTGACGTTCTCGTTGCGTCGAGACGTCTGCTTCGGGTGAGTTTCCATCCTGTTACATTTCAATCGAAATTGCAGACTCGTCCTCCATGTCCGAAATAAACATGAACCCGTTCGCATACACGGGTTCGCAAGTAGTTCGGTGGAGCGCATTGAAAACCAATTAGCAGGAGCGGAGAAAGGGTCGGGCTTGTTGGCCGAGGCTGTTGGACAGTCGAATCTGTACGCAGGCCGACGTGCTCGGTCAATAAATCGAGAGTCGAGTTTATCGTGTCGAATCGAACTTGTGCTTTCAGCCGGCGGTACCAGGAAAGCCTATGGTAGCGCAAACGGGATTTAACGCCAAAGGCGAGATTACCGCCGTGAACGCTGTCAATGCACCGGGCTCGGACGCCACCGTTACGATCGTCAAAGGTGGTCCGGGCGAGCGCAACGTTGTGGTGACAGCAATTAGCGCACCCGGCTCCGGTATGGATGTGCTGGTTGAGATCTACGCGACGATGCCCCCTGGCAACGACAACGGACCGGCATCTCTTTAAACATCAGCGTATCCCCCCCGTTTACCAGCCCATCGGACACCCCATGGACCCAATATGACGAAACTGCTCTGACGTTATGCAACCAATGCGCCCTGATCGCCAGGCCGATGGGTTAAGGTATCTCGATGCAACGCACCTCTGCGAGGCTCTAAATTTAGGATTTGTTTGATCGACTGTGAGTCGTTTGTTCTTGTTTTGATTTTGTAATTAATAAATACCGAACAATCAATGAACTCGTCAGTTTTGCTTTCTATGTTTTACCTGGAATGATATTGCCGATAGGCGGACTCCCGGTCGATGCACCTTATAGATCGATCGGAAGTCAATGGGAGATTATGATTCTTTTAATCTTTTCAAGGTTGATCTCTGGTGACATCAGCGCATCCCCTCGTTCTTCACCCCGCCCAACATCCCATGGACCCAATATGACAAAATCTGAACTCAACGCACTTTTGCGAGCCTCTAAATTTAGGATTCGTTTGATCGACTATCAGTTATTTGGTTGTGATTTGACTTTGCAATAAAAAATACCGAACAATCAATGAACTCGTCAATTTTATCTGGCATGGCACCGATAGGCGGACTTTCGGTCGATGCACATGATAGATCGAGCGAAAGTCAATGAGAGATCAAGATTCTTTTCAAGGTTGATTCTCGGCAACGACAATCCGGCACCTCCTCAAACATCAGCGTATACGCTGCTGTTTACCATCCCACCCAACACCGCACCCAACACCGCATGGACCCAATATGACTAAAATTATCTGCCGTTATGCAACCAATACGTCTGCTCGTGGGGCCGATGGGAAAACGTATCTCGACTCAACGCTCCTCTGCAAACCTCTAAATTTAGGATTCGTTTGATCGACTATGAGTTATTTGGTTGTGATTCGATTTTGTAATTAATACACTGAGAAAAACTTACATAGTAAATATGTAATGTCCCTCAGGGGGGACATTTTATAGTTACGACAATGACCAACAATTATAGTTGTAACTATAATCATAGTTTAATCAATTGAGTATATACTATCACAAACTATGTATATAGACGTCCCCCCTGGGAACTATTCGTTATATTAGGAAATACCATCCTTCTTCTCAGTGTAAACCGAACAATCAATGAACTTGTTAACTTAGCCTGGCCCGCTCGCGCCGATAGGTGGACTTCCGGTCGATGCGCATTGTAGATCGACCGGAAGTCAACGATAGATCAAGATTTTTTTAGCACGAATCGTACAATGCAAAAACTCACTTACACGTGATAAAGTGTATGAAAGATATCGGAGGAGCAGCTGGAGGGCGATGCGGCTGTATCCCAGAAAAAGCACTTCGAGACTCTTCTTTCGCCGTTAACTTAGCATACGATCCCGGGTTCCTGCATAGGAGCTCCCGAACGTTAAAGCGCGCATTTTCATCCGGACGAGGCTCGTGCACCTCGCCGGCGATGCTCGGAGCGCTCGCGAGCGTGCACATACATTACCTTATCCCCGGGCATTACAGAGAGATCTTCGGATATGAAGTCTGGTGCATCGTTTCGCTCGGGCATATAACGTCGGGCGCTCCACGCTCGGCTAAATAACGAACAGGGCAACCAGCGAGTACATGCCGCTCACCGACCCTATGTACGGTACCCTACAGTGGGCACGTGCATATATGTATTTTACAATCTATAATACGGAAACCTTTCGGAGTGCTTCTACGTAAAGTTGGGCGCGAACGTATGAAGCGTCTCGTACGTTGCGCGTTAGGAGGCTATCGAGTCACGCACATGTTTAGTGGTCCAATCTACGACCACGGTGATTCCGGGTAATATTGCCACTCGTTGTATCTCTTCCGCTGACGCTGCGGCTTCATGCCATTTAAATTTATCCTTCTAAGAGAATGTGAAATACCGCCGTCGGTAATAGGAACTGTAATGAATTTAATTTTTTTTTTTTTTAACAGTGCCGACGATTTACCTTTGAAGCTAATTCATGTACGAATTTGTTTTTAACCGGAAGTTTTTAACAGACGTATAAAACAAAATGCATTGCAGTTTTCGATACCGACCGAGCGCGGGTTGGGCGGGGTGTCAGGATTTTCACATCGCCTTCACGTGTCCAAGTAATTTATTTAATTTTTTTCAGAATTTTGGTTTATTTTATTTTATTTTATTTTTTATCTTAAGTACACTGAGAGAAGGAAGTAAATATGACTATATCGCTTGAGAAATATTACTGTAGCACGTAGTAGTGGGGAACTAGGGCGCCACCTATTGTAGGAAGTACTGGATTTATAAGAATTTTTCGTAGATATTATGGTAAAAATCCTTGGAAAATCTGCACTTTCCGCCATAGGTGCTGCTCTAGCGCCCTACACAATAAAAAAAAGTTTGTACTTTTTACAAAAACTTATTGTTTTTTTCAAAAACTTTTTACAAAAACTTATTGTTTTTTTCAAAAACTTTTTACAAAAATTTATTGTTTTTTTCGCCCTCGTATCGAAATGTACTATTTTTACTGTGTACTATGTGCTATGGTAATTTTTCTTAGATAAACGGTAGGTTTTTACTAGACCCCTCTTTCAGTCCATACCTGTTACAAATATTGTATTTGCTATCATTATACAATTTCTGCACGCGATCCAAGTCTACATTTCCAGCACTTAAGATGACGTATCCCAGGCCGCCAAACAAATCTCTCTCATTAAATTAAAGTTTTTTTTTCAAGGCCGCACATCCGGTCTTCCCTGTTTAAAAAACGACCCCCTCGTAAACCGGAATTCGCCTATGAACACGCCAACTGCGGTGGAGTCGAGGAGCGATGGCTCGAGAAGCGTGCGCACGGAATCTGCTTAATACGCATACACGCACGTGTGAACCCTTTATACCACTGCATAGATTATCCTCGTGCCGCCTGCGCGCCTCATCCCTCCGGTGTGTCCCTATTATTGCTCATGGGTGCCGGGAAGATCTATAATACGCACAGCGCCGGGTCGCACGTAGGTATGTTAGGACGACGGTAGACGGCACCGTGCGCAACTTGTAAACGTATCGCCGCGTGTACGTAAACGTGGAAATCGACGCCGCTCTCGTGGGAGGGCGCCCATAAGGCATGCCTGCCTTCCCCCCGCCTCCTCCATCGGGCACCATGCGCCAGGTGCAATAATTGCGGCAATCTCTGCCATATCTCATTCCACGTACGGGAATCGGCGTGACACGTACGTATTCGCAATACGTACCGGCGCGCATGCTCTCGCCAGCGTGAAATTATACGCCTCGTGCGTTACATCCCCCTCGGCCCGACCGGCAACTCACCTCCACAACCGCCGTGCGTTATATCCAATGTCCCGTTTATACTCTCTGTATGTACTCGATTCTCGATCGTGTGTCACCGACACAGCGATACCATTTGATCTGGCGTTACTGTACGGCCCCGCGGCCTGCCGACGCCCGTTTTACGATTAACGACAGTCGGTTAAGCTCGGGGACCGACGGATTTTGCGTGGAGCCATCGATTCCCGCAGACCCAATTGTCCGTGAGAAATTTTCGGTTCACCTGACCCGCAATCGATATTTATCGTCCTACGAGGACTGCGCTCGGAGTCGTGCGATTGCGGGGCGAAATCGATGTATTTATTTATATTTGTATGGATTGAGGGAAGGATCTCGAAAAAACTACCAAGTCGTCGGGTATATTTCGAACGGGGAACTTGGTACACCAGCGGCAGCAGCGTTGGTAGCTAAATGTGAAATTTTCACCGGGGCCACGGTGCGTTTACCCGACCCATGTGGTTGCTTTTTCCAGAAGGCCGGTTCCCAAAATTTTGCGTTTCCGGCTAAGAATTTCGGTGATTACAAGTGAGAATTCCGTGGAGTAAAACTGAGAATTCTGTGGAGTGAAATTGAGAATTCCGTGGATTAAAACTGGGAATTCTGTGGATTAAAACTGAAAATTCTGTGGATTAAAACTGAGAATTCTATGGATTAAAACTGAGAATTCTGTGGATTGAAACTGAGAATTCTGTGGATTGAAACTGAGAATTCTGTGGATTGAAACTGAGAATTCTGTGGATTAAAAACTGAGTATTCCGTCGATGAAATTATATTTGTGTATACATAAAAAAAATTTGGTCGACATGACACGTCGGTGTAACCTGGGAGTCTAAAACAAACGGTTCGCAATAGCGACGCCACCGATTACTCCATTTTCCAGTAAGAAGAACTTATATTCTAGAAGAAATTACGGAATATTCGGGAAATATTTGCGATAACGAAAATTACCATATTTTCTAGCAGAATGTGTTAAGTTTAATACGAATGTTTGCCAGAAGTTTGCTGTAGTTTCGGTACGCCTGAAAATTCTGTTGGTTTTTACCAGATTCATGGTAATTTAAATCGGAGCCTTCTCTCAGTGTATGTATCTGGGGTAGGTATATTCCCCAGTAACCTGAGTAAAGGTTGGTTTTTTTTGAAGAATAACCTTAGAATAACCGAGAAAGTACGGTAGTTCCAGGTCACTTTTTACTCGGTAGAAATAACTGTACTTCATCTTCTGGGCATGCGCGGTTACTGCCGCGTTACTCAAACAACAGAAAAACGACCGTTCGCAAGCACAGGCAGCGAGAGCTCTCGCACGCGCATGCGCAGACGTTGAAATATGGATATTTTTGCGGTCATTTTAACGGTACAAAAACTGACGTGTAATTCCCGTAATTTTTTCGTTTATTTTCACGGATGCTGAAGCTGCTACGCTATAAATGAATTGTAACTCTGTCAATATTTTTTTCAAGTAGAAAAGGTCGGCGTTAAAAGTAATAAAAACCAATTTTTTAAAAATAATCAAACAGAGGAATAACCGCTGAGTTCCGAACTCCCCGTGTATAAATAAGTCGTATGTGAAAGTGACGCAATCGCCTACAATAGGAAAATCTTTGCGTGTGTACGCGATGGCTGGAAAAAAGTCTGGAAAAGTGTATGGGCTTGATTGCCCGAAAATTTTCCATATCGTATGCGATGGCTAGGAAGGTGTCTGGAAACGTGTACGGGATGAATCTGGGAGCCGAACAAAACCCGTATTCAGATTGAACTCCACCCAATATTTTTCCCGTATTATTCCCAACATTCCATACCGAATTTAATAAACTTTCCCATACGAGTTTTTTCTACGCTGGGCTTTCTGATCGCCTCGCTATTTGCTTGAATTTTTGCACCGCGATATTCCGAGCGTTTGTTTTTGCCCTCATGCGCTACGAGGTGGTTGGAAAACAGCAGCGACCGGAGGCCGTGCGGGGTCAATTGCAACATCAATATCGGCTCGGATGTATTTGCGATAACGGTCTTTAGAATTGACCCGTGTTACTTCCGGTCGCCCTGAACGTAAAAATAAATCGAGAACGCACGGTGAAACTTTGCATTCGTGCCGATCTCTCTCGCGGCGGTGAATATATAGAGTTAACTCGTGTACAGAGCGGATCGGGCGGGCTATAGTGCGCGGATGTAGAAACGGCATGAGAAAACTTTCGGAGAAGAGAACTCACCGTTGCGAAACGCACACGAAAAATGTTGAGAATTTCGCGAGAGTTCCTACCTGTGAGAATCGGCGAAACGGTGGATTTCGCTGAACTTCCAAGATTCTTACTCGGTGAAAAGTTCCGTTGCTATTTCAATGCGCCCACTTCTTTTCCGACTCACGGTTATTTCAAGCATACGTTGCACCGCTCTCATTTCTTCCGCGTCGTCCTTTCGTTTCTTTCTTTTTATCCTTTTCCTTTTTTTTCATCCCATTCGAGAAAGTTTTCCTCTTAGGCGCTTTGATGAGGAGAGATGAGATAACAACTTCTCGGTTATGATATTAAATGGAAGTAAATTCGAGCGCCGAGGCTCCATAAAAATCGTGTTCGTTCACGGCAGTTACCCTGGTGAGAGCTACGGGGCCAGCGTCGGCTCGGCGTCGGCCAGCGTCCGGCCAGCACCGGTCCCGCGTCTCATTCCCAGTATTAGGTCCTGCCTTTCGTTGCGTTACATGGAAATGAAAGTTTCCGATGTGTCGTCGTTAGTTGTGCCACGTGACTGGCAAGCGGCGAAGCTCGGCCAGTGAACTTGATTCAGAATGTACTCCGGTGTGCGGTTCAAAAGTAACCCCTGCGTATCCGCGGTGGTATTAATTAGCGTATGCCATGGTCATAATCACTGACCCGGAGGCGAATCTTTTTGCAACTTTTATTGCATCTACATGACCGAGCCCCGCGGCCGTACGCGTCCCCGTTCGCAGAGGTAGAAAGGCGACGGTAAAATCAGCGAGGCGTCAAACGAAGGGAGGCGTCGGCGCTAACTGTGGCCACCGACGGAAAGCTGCACCGGGGTGACTTTCCGTTACTTAACCGTCATCCACAGGCATACCCACGCTCGCAACCCCATAATATTCCGACCCTGATATATGTCGCCGCGGAGAGACTTAGAGTCCGGAACTAAAAGGGTCGGGTGAACTCGGCCAACCGTATGTTATACCTACCCTACTACCCTCCTCTGCGCCGCTACGTGTCGCGCTACGCTTGTCACGAATACTCCGCGCGATACACGCATTGTCGTTCGTTATTCAGTAAAAAAAAATATATATATATATATGTATATATAAAAAGAGATAAAATAAAATACGAAAATATATTTTAGAAAAAGTTGTTCTATTGCAATCGTGCCGATTCGGTGGGGAACGGCTTTCGACTCGAGGCAGCTGGTCCCTTGCCGAAAAACGTGACCAAGCCGCGCGAAACTCGCGCAAATTATTTTCCCTTCGTTGAAACGAATTTATGGAGTGGAAACTATGAGTTTTTGGAGCGTTTCTCATAATTACAAGCACCGTGGGCTGCATCGGTGGTGTCTCGCGGGAACCTGCCAGGGGGGTGGTGGCGGTTAGCGATAACGCCACGGCGCTAGGAAGACGGATAGGTTTCTTAGCGCCTTTTTCATAATCGGCAAATTAGTCAGGAACACTTGTGATTTGTCGCTGACGCCTCTGAGAGGTGCGAAGGTAAAAAATTTTATGACGATGCTATGTGCTCTCATGATTTATTTGAAGTATTTTTCACACAAATTTGAACGCATTGATGGATAGACTCGATTCGAACACTATGAAATCACAATAAACTAATCTTCGATTGATTTTTTGTATCCTCATAGAGGAAGCTATGTTTTCGTAAAAAAAAAATAGATTTTAAGGTCAGTGTACTTAGAATATTCTAAAATGTACGTATGAGCGTAGGTGTGTATGTAGGGTAAGTCCGGGTGAGATGGTCACTCGTAATGTCTTTTAACGTAACGAACGAATGGCGCTGCCGTGTGTATAGTTCTTAGTAAATGTGGACACAATACGATTGCACCGAAAATTATAAGCTAACCGAATATTTCCCGCAATTTGCGGGTGATATGAAAACTGTTTTCTTTTTAGTTTGGAATCTGAAACATTTGACGGAGGTAATTTATTGACTTTCTGCAGATCATGTACAAAACGTAAAATATACTAATAGTCGAATTTTAAGACGTTAGGTCGAACTTAAGATCGCTCTGAATATCACACTTAAGATCGAAGTTTGGCCCGAACTTCATTGCGTGCTCAAAATCAAACTCAAACTACAATCGAATTTGAGTTCAGCCTTCAGTTCAAACTTAAGCATGAAATTGAGTTCGAACTGAGGTTCGATCTTTGATAAGTTTGATCTCAAAATGGATCTTAAGCACTCTATGAAGTATGAACGGGGCACACTTCAATCTTAAGATCGATATCAAGAGTGATACATAACTTCAAACTAACGTCTTAAAATTCATCTCTGAGACGTGTTTAGTGCGATCCCTCTATGCTTCTCTAGGCAACTAGTTACGAACATTTATGACTTGCCTCTGACAGGTGCGCCGGTAAAAACTGTTATGACGGCGCTATGTGCTTTCGTGATTTATTATCAAGAAGGAAACCTGACGGGGGGGGGGGGGGGGGTGGTGTTAAGTATTTTTCACGGGTTTCGAATAACAGTTATGAGCGGAAGGCAGCCAGAGAGAACTTCCGTCGCGCTCGTACGCGGATCTATATAGGCACTGTATCGGAAAACTAGCGACAAGAATAACCATTAACCGATACGATAATGTTTACTTTTATCGAAGCCGGAGCCAGAGAGACACGGGAGGGGGGGGGAGGCGGTACGCTGGATGGAGATAGAGAGTGTGTGTAACCAGGGAGACGACAGGTGCAGGAGTTCGGATGCACGACGCCCTCGGGCTTGTGTATTTTCCGATCGAAGTAACCTACCTTAAGGGGCCCCCGCTCGGTACCGTTACATGCTTATGGCACTACTTCGGAAAATGTCGTACCTTCGCGTGACGCATCCGCCATATTTGAATAAGATATTAGAAAAGCTTTAAGGGGGCGCCCGTGGCGCTAGCTGAGATCCTCCCCCCCTCGCCCACCTGACTCACCGCTGCCCGTCAACGTCGACAAGACGGTCTCCATCCTTTTATCGACGAGTGGGTTAGCTTCGTTGAAAATTTTATGCTCGACTCGGCGTGGTAGTGCAACTCCATCCGAGGACTCCGAGGGCGAGATGGGACACCCCCAAGTCTGTTTAAGTTTCCCCATTCGAGGCTCCGAAGCGCGCGAACGCGGTATACTCCCCCCCCCCTCTTCCCCCACCCACCACTCCCCGGGCCGTTTGAAAGCGTTCGGCTTCCTCTCGGAGCGCGAGAGCTCGCACATGCGGAAGCTTCGCTGTCTATACGTTATAAGCCCTTTCAAAACATAAAGGACCGACTCGTAAGTGAAGGAGTCTCACGCCGATGTTTTTTCTTTTTTTTGTGAAATTCCATTTCCCTGACAAGACCCCGCAGAGTCGCGGCGCTTACAACGTATCGGTGTGGTCGGTCTATAGCTATGCGCGTTCCCGAGTGAAAATTATACATGTGGACGCTGTTGGCGGAGACACAAATGGGATACTGGTTTTCCGGCTCCGTAATTCGAGAGTGGCGTGTTTCCATCGATTTTGGAAAGAGAAGAAAAAAAAATAAAAAAAAAATCTGCCAAACGGGAACCCCGCAACGCACCGCACGTCCGTTATGCGCCTCAATAGCTACGCAAATTCTCGTTGTTTTTTTTTGCCCCCTCCCTTCTTTCGCGTTACCCGTCTCCGTGCCACCCGATTCACTTCACCCATCTACCGCTTCCGTCCCGTCGCGCCGTCGCTCGCTCGATGTATTTTTTGTTTTTTTTTTAATTAATTTTTTTCCGAAACCGAACAGCAACGGAATTGGCGTGTTCGTTCAACCGCACGGAGCTTCGATAATAATAATTAAAATCGTTCGGTCTAGCAGCTTGGTAGGATATCATCGCGGACGAGATTCATGTTTCTGCGTATCGTCAGTCCCCCTCCCCCCTCCCCCCCCCTCGCCTCGTACACGAATGACACGCGTGTATCCTGCATGTGTCGATTCGCATATTTTTTTGTACATTTATTTTGACACTATGTCAGAGAGTTACACACAAAATGATAAATGTTTTAAAAGCGTAAAAATTGCAGAGATAAATTTATTTAATCAAAAAGTTATCAAAGTGCGACACGACAGTAAAAAAAAAAGAAATAAAATCTGCCGGTTTTTATAAATTTAAAGATTCATAAAATAATTTTTGCATCCATGAGATTAAAAAGTTGCGTTAATAATAAAGTGCTCTGGCGTATGTGGATTAAACACCGATGGGGCTCGAGTGTATCGGTGCGTTTCCGCGAGGGAGTCGGTGGGAATGCTCCAGTTAGATAATTGAACGGTCTTTTCGTTTTTCTATCCGAAGCTTTTAGCGTGTACGTCAAATTAACCATCCGGAAATCGATACGAACGGGACTTTTCGTTCCAATTAAACTAATTAAAACGCTGCGGATATTTGCACTCGCCGGGACTTGGTCGAACGCGATTTAAGCCGCCTGAGATTCTGTTATATAGGACGGTGATCGATAATTAAATTTCACCTCGGTCGATAACGATGGCTCGGCGATATGCGATGTCGAACGGATCGATGTTTGCTCACCGAATTCCAATATTTGTGATAAGAACGAAAATATTCAAATTTTTTTACAAGGAACTGTAAACTGATTGCTCAGTGATGCAAAACATTACCATTTCATTCGCTAATGGTCAATTGACCTGGTCAATTACCGTAATAAAAAAAATACTGTTTCGGCTACATTTTTCGTGCATCACTTAAATCTGAAAAAAATCATGTATACTAAAGGTACTGAGAAGATTAATTTTGCATAATAATAATTGCAAAATGTTATTAACACATTCATCAAAAAATTAATTTGTTAACAAACCCTGTTTGTTACCCGGCAACAAAACTTTTTTTTTTATGAAAATGATTCGTTTATTTTTCTGAATACGTATGAATTTTTTCAGATTTTTAAGTAACCGTTGATTTTGTATTTTTTTTATCGAACAAAAATAAACGATTACTTAAATCCTCATGAAAATATGACCGAAGGAATAGGCGTGACTATTTAAGGTACTACGAGCGCAATGACCGTCACCGCCAAAGTTTGAGAGGAATAATAGAGAATTACAAACACTTCTCTATCGGATAAAAATCTGAAAAAAGCAAGCATATGGAAGATGCTGATAAGATTGTTTGTCCATAATAATGATCCCAACATGTTATTCGTTTCCTTTATGATAAAATTTGTTTAAAATCGTAATTTTCAAGTATTAGATAAAATTCTGAAAAAAATCATACGTATTCTCGACGTTTTAGATTATTTCAAGTACTCTGACCTTAAAATAAAAAATAAAATAAAATAAAAAATTTTGTTTCCTCATAGCTTCCTCTATGAGGAAACAAAATATGAATCGAAGGTTAGCTTATTTTGAGTTTGTAATGTTCGGATCGAGTCGATCCATTAATGCGTTTAAATTTGCGTCGAGTTCCTAGCTGTAGGTGCGGTGTGGCTACTCGGGTTCAAATCGTTCCCACACGCGCGTGGCTCGATGCGTGCTCGGATCGAGATCGGTTTGTGCTACGAATGTAAATTCCATCATTCGGATCAGCGTCAACGAAACCGCGGAACATCCTGTAAAGCTGATTACTCGTTAGGAATGCAACAGTGTTGAAATAATCACACGACAGGCTTCCCTAGGCGGTTAATCTCAAATACATATTACTCGACCCACTACAATCGCAGCGACCCCCTCCCTCCCCCTCCCCTGTCACGTAACTCCACAATCATGCCGAGTCCTTTGAGGCGGCTGGGCTTTGGTCTGTTACGTATTATCAGACACGACCCCACGCAACATCCATCACCACTTGTCGATCGATGATTCCGCGGCTGTAATATGCGCGATCCGAAATGGCGAACGGTGCTTCATGACTCGATTGTCGCTTCTATATTTCGTATTAATTAAATTCATTTTTTGGTCGATAAACATTGATTTATTACGAGTATAAGCAATATAAATGTAGTCGCGATTGTCGATGAGCGACCCGAGTGGCTTTTCGATTATAAACATGGTAAAACTCAATTAAAAAATGATAAAAAAAATGTCAACAAAGTCCATCGAAAGATTTGGTATTCAGCGTCATATCGCTGCAAATTCGAAACGATTTCAGACACAACCTCACACTTCAAATAAATATTTACTTGGCCGAACAAAATATTTTAATGACTTAAAAATATTTTGGTGGAATCACCCAATAAATTGTTGAACTAACCAATTTTTTAGTTGTACCAACAAAATATTTAGTTGAGCGTTCCTGCCCGAATCTTACTTGATTCAACCGTATTTTTTTATCACTGTATCAAAATCTAATTTCAAATCCATAAAAAGAAATTCAACAAATTCCATAAAAATATTTGTTACTTAGGGTCATATCTACGTAAACACGAAACGATATAAATCCTTCATCAATCTTGGTGCGGGCCCAGCGGCGTTCGCGTCGACGGGAGATGAAATAATATTTACACTCCCGGAGTAATAATTCGTCGAGGGTGCTTCTTCGAGCCGGACACTACGTGCCGGAGCGTCGAACCGCGGTCACCGGCTATCTCCTCTCTCCGTTCCCGGTAACGCTGCGCGGCGGTAATATAGTGTACCGAGAGTGGTAAGCAGGGTATAATGGCACAGTTGTAGTACAGCACTGGCGGGGAGTGAGAGGAGCGAGCGAAACACGATTGCAGACAAAGCCGCTCGAGGCGAATATAATCGCCGAATGCCGACTTCCCCGCTCGGTTCTTATGGTTTTCTTGCGGTTTTCTTTTGCCGAGGAACGGGCGAACCACCGCGCTGCTCCTCTCGCCCATGGGGCTGCGAAGATCGTTAACTCCAAGTGGGTAATCATACCCACCGGTTTCACGCCGCAGCACCGACCGGACGCTCGTACAAGCGCCTATACTGGGTGAGAAGATTACGTGGGATATGCGGCTAACAGCAGCCGAGCCAGCCACCGCACTGCTCCCGGCTAATTTACTTTTATAGATTCTCCTGGCTCGCTTCTTTTAAAAGCCTTGTTCCGTATAAGATTGCCCCACATTCGCCGCCCTATCTCCGACACTCGATTCAATCACAGTTCTGTTTACCCACATCCCTCACTTTTGGGATATCTCTTGGACGTTTATTTTTATTTTTTGTCTTCTTAATGTCTTTGCCCGAGTCGCAGATTGCGGGCTCAATTTGCGACCGCGCGTCCTGAATCGGTATAATTTCCAATCGGTATAATTTCGAATCTGTACGATTTCCAATCGGTATAATTTCCAATCTGTATGATTTCCAATCTATATGATTTCCAATTTGTACAATTTCCAATCCGTACAATTTCCAATCCGTACAATTTCCAATCCATACAATTTCCAATCCGTACAATTTCCAATCCGTACAATTTCCAATCCGTACAATTTCCAATCCGTACAATTTCCAATCCGTACAATTTCCAATCCGTAC